>JAENJI010000013.1:26198504-26260592 GCA_018901935.1 Pugionium cornutum | reverse complement strand
TATCAGGCCGGTAGACTTGGCATGTTCGCACTAAATCGTCTTGAACTTTTGATTTAGTATTCAGAATGACACGAATCCAATGCCCACGCTAAACTATCTCAGTTTTTTATATTGTGACAAAATTTAAGACCAAAATAGCAACGAAAAAGCTTGCAAGTAATCCAATCCATTTCAAACTTTGTGATGCCATTCACTATGCTTCATTTGCAGACCTTTGGTCAATGAGCAACATCGATCAGTTTAGAATGATCTATTTAACTAGCAAATCAGTTTGACATGTCTGCACTAAATCCTCTTTTACGTTTGATTAAGAGTTGAGAATGACACGAATCAAACGCCAACGTTAAGCTAGCTCCATTTTCTATATTGTGAAAACATTTAACACCGATATAGCTACGACAAACACCCGAAGTAATCCAATCTATCCCAACCTGCGTGGTGTCATGCATTATGCTTCACTGTTAACATTTGCTCAATCAGCAATAGTGATCGGTTTGGAATAATTAATTTAACTGGCCGACCAATATGAAATGTCTGCACTAAATCGTCTTTAACTTTTGATTCAGAGTTTAGAGTGACAAGAATTCAACACCCACGTTAAGCTAGCAAAATGTTCAATATTGTGAAAAAATTTAAGATCGAAATAGCTATGACAAAGCCTCCAAATAATCAATCTATCCCAAAATGCGTGATGCCATGCATTATGCTTCATTTGTAAACCTTTGCTCACTGAGCACCAATGACCATTTTAGAATGATCAATTAAACTGGCCGATCAACTTTACATATCCGCACTAAATTGTCTTCAACCTTTCATTCAGAGTTCAGAATGACACGAATCCAACACCCACATTAAGCTAGCTGAATTTTCTATATTGTGCAAAATTTAAAACCAAAATAGCTACGACAAAGCCTCCAAGTATTCCAATCTATCCCAAACTGTGTCGTGTCATGCATTATGCTGCATTTGTAAATCTTCGCTCAGTGACCACCAGTGAGAAGTTTGGAATGATCAATTTAACTGGCCAAGAAATTTGACCTGGCCGCACTAAATCGTTTTTAACTTTTGAAACAAAGTTCAAAATGACATGAATCCAATGCCCACGTTAAGCTAGCTCAATTTTTTGTAATATGACAAAATTTAAGAGCAAAATAGCTACGACAAAGCCTCCAAGTAATCCAATCTATCCCAAACTGTATGATGTCAGACATATGCTTCATTTGTACACCTTTGCTCAATGAGCACCAGTGATCAGTTTAGAATGATCAATTTAACTGGCCGATCCACTTTATATGTTTGCACTAAATCTTCTTTAACTCTTGATTCAAATTTCATAAGGACAACAACCCAGTTTTCTATATTGTGACAAAATTTAAGATACAAATAGCTATGAAAAAGACGTCAAGTAATCCAATCAATCCCAAACTGTGTGATGCATGCATTATGATTCATTTGTAAACATTTTTTCAATGAGCCCCAATGATAAGTTTGGAATGATCATTTTAACTAACTGATGAACTTGACATATCCGCAATAAATCATCTTTAACTTTTGATTCAGAGTTTAGAATGACACGAATTCAACGCACACGTTAAGCTAACATTTTGGCGGAAATAGCTATGACAAAGCCACCAAGTATATCCCAAAGTGCGTGATGCCATGCATTATGCTTCATTTAGAAGCCTTTACTGAATGAGCACCAATGATCAATTTAGAATGATCATTTTTAACTAGCTGATCAACTTGACATGTCCGCACTAAAGTATCCGTCACTTTTGATTTCGAGTTCAGAATGACAAGAATCCAATGCAACGTTAAGCTAGGTCAGTTTTCTATATTGTGACAAAATTTAAGACCAAAATAGCTACAACAAAACCTCCAAGTAATCCAAACTAACACAAACTACATGATGCCATGCATTATGTTTCATCTATAAACCTTTTCTCAATGAGGACCTCTAACCAGTTTGAGTGATCAATTTAACTAGCTGATCAACTTTACATGTTCGCATTAAATCGTCTTTAACTTTTTATTCAGAGTTTTGAATGACATGAATTAAACACCCACGTTAAGCTAGCACAATTTTCTAAATTTTGACATATTTAAGACTGAAATAGCTACAAACAACCCTCCAAGTAATCCAATCTATCCAAAACTGAGTGATGCCATGAATTATGCTTTATTTGTAAACCTTAGCTCAATGATCACCAATGATCAGTTTAGAATGATCAATTTAACTGGCCGATCAACTTGACATGTCTGCGCTAAATCATCTTTCACTTTTGATGTAGTGTTAAGAATGAATTGAATCCAAAGCCCAGGTTAATCTAGGTCAATTTTCTATATTGTGTCAAAATTTAAAACTGAAATAGCTACAACAAAACCTCCAAGTAATCCAATCTATACCAAACTGCGTGATGCCATGTATTATGCTTCATTTATAAGCCTTTACTGAAAGAGCACCAATGATCAATTTAGAATGATCATTTGAACTGTCTGATCAACTTGCCATGTCTGCACTAAATCATCTGTAACTTTTGATTTTGAGTTCAGAATGACAAGAATGCAATGCGCACGTTAAGCTAGCTCAATTTTCTATATTGTGACAAAATTTAAGACCAAAATAGCTACGATAAAACCTCCAAATAATCCAATCTATCCCAACTTGGGTGCTACCATGTATTATGCTTCATTTATAAACCTTTTCTTAATGAGCACCAGTGATAAGTTTTGAATGATCAATTTAACTGGCCGATGAACTTGACATGTCCGCACTAAATCATCTCTAACTTTTGATTTAGTGTTTAGAATGACAAGAATGCAATGCCCACTTTAAGCTAGCTCAATTTTCTATATTTTGACAAATTTTAAAACCAAAATAGCTACGATAAACCTTCAAATAATCCAATATATCCCCGACTGGGTGCTGCCATGCATTTTGCTTCATTTGGAAACCTTTTCTTAATGAGCACTAGTGATAAGTTTCGAATGATCAATTTAACTGGCCGATGAACTTGACATGTCCGCTCTAAATCATCTTTAACTTTTGATTTGGAGTTTAAAATGATACGAATCCAACGCCTAGGTTAAGGTAGCTCAATTTTCAATATTATAACAAAATTTAAAACCGAAATAGGAACGACAAAGCCTCCAAGTAATCCAATCTTACCCAAATTACGTGATGCCATGCATTAGGTTTCATTTGTAAACCTTTGCTCTATTACGATTTACGACCCCCGACCAGCTTCAGTGATCAATGTAACTAGCTGATCAACTTGACATGTTCGCACAAAAGCGTCCTTAACTTTTGATTTAGTGTTAAAAATGAAACGAATTTAGTGCCCATGTTAAGCTAGCTCAATTTTCTATACTGTGACCAAATTAAAGACCGAAATAGCTACGACAAAGCCTCCAAGTAGTCCAATCTATCCCAAACTATGTGATCCCATGCATTATGTTTCATTAGTAAACCTTTGCGTAATGAGCACCAATGATCAGTTTACAATGATCAACTTAGCTAGCCGATCAACTTGAAATGTCTACACTAAATCGTCTTTAACTTTTGATTTAGTGTTAAGAATGACAGGAATGAAACACCCATGTTAACCTAGCTCAATTATCTATATTGTAACCAAATTGAAGGCTGATATAGCTATGACAAAGTCTCCAACTATTTTAATCTATCCCAAACTATGTGATGCCATGCATTATGTTTCATTTGTAAACCTTTGCTCAATGAGCACCAGTGATAAGTTTCGAATGATCAATTTAACTGGGCGATCAACTTGACATGTACGCACTTAATCTTCTTTAACTTTTGATTCAGAGTTTGGAATAACATGAATACAACGCCCACGTTAAGCTAACTTAATTTACAATATTGTGACAAAATTTAAGACCAAAATAGCTACGACAAAGCCTCCAAATAATCCAATCTTACTCCACCTGTGTGTTGTCATGTATTATGCTTTATTTGTAAATCTTCTCTTAAGGCGCACCTGTGATAAGTTTCGAATGATCAATTTAACAGGCCGATCAACTTGACATGTCTGCACTAAATCATCTTTTAGTTTTGATTCAGAGTTCAGAATGACACGAAAGCAAGGCCCACATTAAGCTAGGTCAATTTTCTATATTGTGACAAAGTTTAACACCAAAATAGGTACGACAAAGCCTCCAAATAATCTAATCTACCCCCAACTGCGTGCTGTCATGCATTATGCTTCATTTGTAAACCTTTCTTAATTGAGCACCAGTGATGAGTTTCGAATGACCAATTTAACTGGCCGATCAACTTGACATGTCCACACTAGCTCGTCTTAAGTTTTTATTTAATGTTCAGAATGACACGAATCCAACACCCAAGTTAAGGTAGCTAAATTTTCTATATTAAGACATAAATTAAGATAGAAATAGCTATGACAAAGCTTCCAAGTAATCCAATCTATCCCAAACTGAGTGATGCCATGCATTATGCTTTATTTGTAAACCTTTGCTCAATGATCACATATGATCAGTTTAGAATGATCAATTTAACTGGCCGATCAACTTGACATGTCTGCACTAAATCATCTTTCACTTTTGATGTAGTGTTCTGAATGAATTGAATCCATAGCCCAGGTTAATCTAGGTCAATTTTCTATATTGTGTCAAAAGTTATAATTGAAATAGCTACAACAAAGCCTCCAAGTAATCCAATCTATACCAAACTGTGTGATTCCATGCATTATGCTTCATTTATAAGCCTTTACTGAAAGAGCACCAATGATCAATTTAGAATGATCAATTGAACTGTCTGATCAACTTGCCATGTCCGCACTAAATCATCTGTAACTTTTGATGTTGAGTTCAGAATGACAAGAATGCAATGCGCACGTTAAGCTAGCTCAATTTTCTATATTGTGACAAAATTTAAGACCAAAATAGCTACAATAAAACCTCCAAATAATCCAATCTATCCCAACTTGGGTGCTACCATGTATTATGCTTCATTTATAAACCTTTTCTTAATGAGCACCAGTGATAAGTTTTGAATGATCAATTTAACTGGCCGACGAACTTGACATGTCCGCACTAAATCATCTCTAACTTTTGATTTAGTGTTTAGGATGACAAGAATGCAATGCCCACTTTAAGCTAGCTCAATTTTCTATATTTTGACAAATTTTAAAACCAAAATAGCCACGATAAAACCTTCAAATAATCCAATATATCCCCGACTGGGTGCTGCCATGCATTATGCTTCATTTGGAAACCTTTTCTTAATGAGCACTAGTGATAAGTTTCGAATGATCAATTTAACTGGCCGATGAACTTGACATGTCCGCTCTAAATCATCTTTAACTTTTGATTTGGAGTTTAAAATAATACGAATCCAACGCCCAGGTTAAGGTAGCTCAATTTTCTATATAATAACAAAATTTAAGACCGAATTAGGAACGACAAAGCCTCCAAGTAATCCAATCTAACCCAAATTACGTGATGCCATGCATTATGGTTCATTTGTAAACCTTTGCTCTATTACGACCCCTGACCAGCTTCAGTGATCAATGTAACTAGCTGATCAACTTGACATGTTCGCACTAAATCGTCTTTAACTTTTGATTTAGTGTTAAAAATGAAATGAATCTAGTGCCCATGTTAAGCTAGCTCAATTTTCTATACTGTGACCAAATTAAAGACCGAAATAGGTACGACAAAGGCTCCAAGTAGTCCAATCTATCCCAACCTATGTGATCCCATGCATTATGTTTCATTAGTAATCCTTTGCGTAATGAGCACCAATGATCAGTTTACAATGATCAACTTAGCTAGCCGATCAACTTGAAATGTCTACACTAAATCGTCTTTAACTTTTGATTTAGTGTCAAGAATGACACGAATGAAACACCCATGTTAACCTAGCTCAATTATCTATATTGTAACCAAATTGAAGGCTGATATAGCTATGACAAAGTCTCTAACTATTTTAATCTATCCCAAACTATGTGATGCCATGCATTATGTTTCATTTGTAAACCTTTGCTCAATGAGCACCAGTGATAAGTTTCGAATGATCAATTTAACTGGGCGATCAACTTGACATGTACGCACTTAATCTTCTTTAACTTTTGATTCACAGTTTGGAATAACACGAATACAACGCCCACGTTAAGCTTACTTAATTTACAATATTGTGACAAAATTTAAGACCAAAATAGCTACGACAAAGCCTCCAAATAATCCAATCTTACTCCACCTGTGTCGTGTCATGTATTATGCTTTATTTGTAAATCTTCTCTTAAGGCGCACCTGTGATAAGTTTCGAATGATCAATTTAACAGGCCGATCAACTTGACATGTCTGCACTAAATCATCTTTCACTTTTGATGTAGTGTTCTGAATGAATTGAATCCAAAGCCCAGGTTAATCTAGGTCAATTTTCTATATTGTGTCAAAATTTATAACTGAAATAGCTACAACAAAGCCTCCAAGTAATCCAATCTATACCAAACTGTGTGATTCCATGCATTATGCTTCATTTATAAGCCTTTACTGAAAGAGCACGAATGATCAATTTAGAATGATCAATTGAACTGTCTGATCAACTTGCCATGTCCGCACTAAATCATCTGTAACTTTTGATGTTGAGTTCAGAATGACAAGAATGCAATGCGCACGTTAAGCTAGCTCAATTTTCTATATTGTGACAAAATTTAAGACCAAAATAGCTACAATAAAACCTCCAAATAATCCAATCTATCCCAACTTGGGTGCTACCATGTATTATGCTTCATTTATAAACCTTTTCTTAATGAGCACCAGTGATAAGTTTTGAATGATCAATTTAACTAGCCGACGAACTTGACATGTCCGCACTAAATCATCTCTAACTTTTGATTTAGTGTTTAGGATGACAAGGATGCAATGCCCACTTTAAGCTAGCTCAATTTTCTATATTTTGACAAATTTTAAAACCAAAATAGCCACGTTAAAACCTTCAAATATTCCAATATATCCCTGACTGGGTGCTGCCATGCATTATACTTCATTTGGAAACCTTTTCTTAATGAGCACTAGTGATAAGTTTCAAATGATCAATTTAACTGGCCAATGAACTTGACATGTCCGCTCTAAATCATCTTTAACTTTTGATTTGGAGTTTAAAATGATACGAATCCAACGCCCAGGTTAAGGTAGCTCAATTTTCTATATTATAATAAAATTTAAGACCAAAATAGGAACGACAAAGCCTCCATGTAATCCAATCTAACCCAAATTACGTGATGCCATGCATTATGGTTCATTTGTAAACCTTTGCTCTATTACGACCCCCGACCAGCTTCAGTGATCAATGTAACTAGCTGATCAACTTGACATGTTCGCACTAAATCGTCTTTAACTTTTGATTTAGTGTTAAAAATGAAACGAATCTAGTGCCCATGTTAAGCTAGCTCAATTTTCTATACTGTGACCAAATTAAAGACCGAAATAGCTACGACAAAGCCTCCAAGTAGTCCAATCTATCCCAAACTATGTGATCCCATGCATTATGTTTCATTAGTAAACCTTTGCGTAATGAGCACCAATGATCAGTTTACAATGATCAACTTAGCTAGCCGATCAACTTGAAATGTCTACACTAAATCGTCTTTAACTTTTGATTTAGTGTCAAGAATGACACGAATGAAGCACCCATGTTAACCTAGCTCAATTATCTATATTGTAACCAAATTGAAGGCTGATATAGCTATGACAAAGTCTCCAACTATTTTAATCTATCCCAAACTATGTGATGCCATGCATTATGTTTCATTTGTAAACCTTTGCTCAATGAGCACCAGTGATAAGTTTCGAATGATCAATTTAACTGGGCGATCAACTTGACATGTACGCACTTAATCTTCGTTAACTTTTGATTCACAGTTTGGAATAACACGAATACAACGCCCACGTTAAGCTTACTTAATTTACAATATTGTGACAAAATTTAAGACCAAAATAGCTACGACAAAGCCTCCAAATAATCCAATCTTACTCCACCTGTGTCGTGTCATGTATTATGCTTTATTTGTAAATCTTCTCTTAAGGCGCACCTGTGATAAGTTTCGAATGATCAATTTAACAGGCCGATCAACTTGACATGTCTGCACTAAATCATCTTTTAGTTTTGATTCAGAGTTCAGAATGACACGAAAGCAATGCCCACATTAAGCTAGGTCAATTTTCTATATTGTGACAAAGTTTAACACCAAAGTAGGTACGACAAAGCCTCCAAATAATCTAATCTACCCCCAACTGCGTGCTGTCATGCATTATGCTTCATTTGTAAACCTTTCTTAATTGAGCACCAGTGATGAGTTTCGAATGACCAATTTATATGGCCGATCAACTTGACATGTCCACACTAGCTCGTCTTAAGTTTTTATTTAATGTTCAGAATGACACGAATCCAACACCCAAGTTAAGGTAGCTAAATTTTCTATATTAAGACATAAATTAAGATAGATATAGCTATGACAAAGCTTCCAAGTAATCCAATCTATCCCAAACTGAGTGATGCCATGTATTATGCTTTATTTGTAAACCTTTGCTCAATGATCACATATGATCAGTTTAGAATGATCAATTTAACTGGCCGATCAACTTGACATGTCTGCACTAAATCATCTTTCACTTTTGATGTAGTGTTCTGAATGAATTGAATCCAAAGCCCAGGTTAATCTAGGTCAATTTTCTATATTGTGTCAAAATTTATTTCTGAAATAGCTACAACAAAGCCTCCAAGTAATCCAATCTATACCAAACTGTGTGATTCCATGCATTATGCTTCATTTATAAGCCTTTACTGAAAGAGCACCAATGATCAATTTAGAATGATCAATTGAACTATCTGATCAACTTGCCATGTCCGCACTAAATCATCTGTAACTTTTGATGTTGAGTTCAGAATGACAAGAATGCAATGCGCACGTTAAGCTAGCTCAATTTTCTATATTGTGACAAAATTTAAGACCAAAATAGCTACAATAAAACCTCCAAATAATCCAATCTATCCCAACTTGGGTGCTACCATGTATTATGCTTCATTTATAAACCTTTTCTTAATGAGCACCAGTGATAAGTTTTGAATGATCAATTTAACTGGCCGACGAACTTGACATGTCCGCACTAAATCATCTCTAACTTTTGATTTAGTGTTTAGGATGACAAGGATGCAATGCCCACTTTAAGCTAGCTCAATTTTCTATATTTTGACAAATTTTAAAACCAAAATAGCCACGATAAAACCTTCAAATAATCCAATATATCCCCGACTGGGTGCTGCCATGCATTATACTTCATTTGGAAACCATTTCTTAATGAGCACTAGTGATAAGTTTCAAATGATCAATTTAACTGGCCGATGAACTTGACATGTCCACTCTAAATCATCTTTAACTTTTGATTTGGAGTTTAAAATGATACGAATCCAACACCCAGGTTAAGGTAGCTCAATTTTCTATATTATAATAAAATTTAAGACTGAAATAGGAACGACAAAGCCTCCAAGTAATCCAATCTAACCCAAATTACGTGATGCCATGCATTATGGTTCATTTGTAAACCTTTGCTCTATTACGACCCCCGACCAGCTTCAGTGATCAATGTAACTAGCTGATCAACTTGACATGTTCGCACTAAATCTTCTTTAACTTTTGATTTAGTGTTAAAAATGAAACGAATCTAGTGCCCATGTTAAGCTAGCTCAATTTTCTATACTGTGACCAAATTAAAGACCGAAATAGCTACGACAAAGCCTCCAAGTAGTCCAATCTATCCCAAACTATGTGATCCCATGCATTATGTTTCATTAGTAAACCTTTGCGTAATGAGCACCAATGATCAGTTTACAATGATCAACTTAGCTAGCCGATCAACTTGAAATGTCTACACTAAATCGTCTTTAACTTTTGATTTAGTGTCAAGAATGAAACGAATGAAACACCCATGTTAACCTACCTCAATGATCTATATTGTAACCAAATTGAAGGCTGATATAGCTATGACAAAGTCTCCAACTATTTTAATCTATCCCAAACTATGTGATGCCATGCATTATGTTTCATTTGTAAACCATTGCTCAATGAGCACCAGTGATAAGTTTCGAATGATCAATTTAACTGGGCGATAAACTTGACATGTACGCACTTAATCTTCTTTAACTTTTGATTCAGAGTTTGGAATAACACGAATACAACGCCCACGTTAAGCTAACTTAATTTACAATATTGTGACAAAACTTAAGACCAAAATAGCTACGACAAAGCCTCCAAATAATCCAATCTTACTCCACCTGTGTGCTGTCATGTATTATGCTTTATTTGTAAATCTTCTCTTAAGGCGCACCTGTGATAAGTTTCGAATGATCAATTTAACAGGCCGATCAACTTGACATGTCTGCACTAAATCATCTTTTAGTTTTGATTCAGAGTTCAGAATGACACGAAAGCAATGCCCACATTAAGCTAGGTCAATTTTCTATATTGTGACAAAGTTTAACACCAAAATAGGTACGACAAAGCCTCCAAATAATCTAATCTACCCCCAACTGCGTGCTGTCATGCATTATGCTTCATTTGTAAACCTTTCTTAATTGAGCACCAATGATGAGTTTCGAATGACCAATTTAACTGGCCGATCAACTTGACATGTCCACACTAGCTCATCTTAAGTTTTTATTTAATGTTCAGAATGACACGAATCCAACACCCAAGTTAAGGTAGCTAAATTTTCTATATTAAGACATAAATTATGATAGAAATAGCTATGACAAAGCTTCCAAGTAATCCAATCTATCCCAAACTGAGTGATGCCATGCATTATGCTTTATTTGTAAACCTTTGCTCAATGATCACATATGATCAGTTTAGAATGATCTATTTAACTGGCCGATCAACTTGACATGTTTGCACTAAATCATCTTTCACTTTTGATGTAGTGTTCTGAATGAATTGAATCCAAAGCCCAGGTTAATCTTGGTCAATTTTCTATATTGTGTCAAAATTTATAACTGAAATAGCTACAACAAAGCCTCCAAGTAATCCAATCTATACCAAACTGTGTGATTCCATGCATTATGCTTCATTTATAAGCCTTTACTGAAAGAGCACCAATGATCAATTTAGAATGATCAATTGAACTATCTGATCAACTTGCCATGTCCGCACTAAATCATCTGTAACTTTTGATGTTGAGTTCAGAATGACAAGAATGCAATGCGCACGTTAAGCTAGCTCAATTTTCTATATTGTGACAAAATTTAAGACCAAAATAGCTACAATAAAACCTCCAAATAATCCAATCTATCCCAACTTGGGTGCTACCATGTATTATGCTTCATTTATAAACCTTTTCTTAATGAGCACCAGTGATAAGTTTTGAATGATCAATTTAACTGGCCGACGAACTTGACATGTCCGCACTAAATCATCTCTAACTTTTGATTTAGTGTTTAGGATGACAAGAATGCAATGCCCACTTTAAGCTAGCTCAATTTTCTATATTTTGACAAATTTTAAAACCAAAATAGCCACGATAAAACCTTCAAATAATCCAATATATCCCCGACTGGGTGCTGCCATGCATTATGCTTCATTTGGAAACCTTTTCTTAATGAGCACTAGTGATAAGTTTCGAATGATCAATTTAACTGGCCGATGAACTTGACATGTCCGCTCTAAATCATCTTTAACTTTTGATTTGGAGTTTAAAATGATACGAATCCAACGCCCAGGTTAAGGTAGCTCAATTTTCTATATTATAACAAAATTTAAGACCGAAATAGGAACGACAAATCCTCCAAGTAATCCAATCTAACCCAAATTACGTGATGCCATGCATTATGGTTCATTTGTAAACCTTTGCTCTATTACGACCCCCGACCAGCTTCAGTGATCAATGTAACTAGCTGATCAACTTGACATGTTCGCACTAAATCGTCTTTAACTTTTGATTTAGTGTTAAAAATGAAACGAATCTAGTGCCAATGTTAAGCTAGCTCAATTTTCTATACTGTGACCAAATTAAAGACCGAAATAGCTACGACAAAGCCTCCAAGTAGTCCAATCTATCCCAAACTATGTGATCCCATGCATTATGTTTCATTAGTAAACCTTTGCGTAATGAGCACCAATGATCAGTTTACAATGATCAACTTAGCTAGCCGATCAACTTGAAATGTCTACACTAAATCGTCTTTAACTTTTGATTTAGTGTCAAGAATGACACAAATGAAACACCCATGTTAACCTAGCTCAATTATCTATATTGTAACCAAATTGAAGGCTGATATAGCTATGACAAAGTCTCCAACTATTTTAATCTATCCCAAACTATGTGATGCCATGCATTATGTTTCATTTGTAAACCTTTGCTCAATGAACACCAGTGATAAGTTTCGAATGATCAATTTAACTGGGCGATCAACATGACATGTACGCTTTAAATCTTCTTTAACTTTTGATTCAGAGTTTGGAATAACTTGAATACAACGCCCACGTTAACCTAGCTTAATTTACAATATTGTGACAAAATTTAAGACCAAAATAGGTACCACAAAGCCTCCAAATAATCCAATCTTACTCCACTTGTGTGCTGTCATGTATTATGCTTTATTTGTAAATCTTTTCTTAAGGCGCACCTGTGATAATTTTCGAATGATCAATTTAACAGGCTGATCAACTTGACACGTCTGCACTAAATCATCTTTTAGTTTTGATTCAGAGTTCAGAATGACACGAAAGCAATGCCCACATTAAGCTAGGTCAATTTTCTATATTGTGATAAAATTTAACACCAAAATAGGTACGACAAAGCCTCCAAATAGTCTAATCTATCCCCAACTCCGTGCTGTCATTCATTATGCTTCATTTGTAAACCTTTCTTAATTGAGCACGAGTGATGAGTTTCGAATGATCAATTTAACTGGCCGATCAACTTGACATGTCCACACTAACTCGTCTTAACTTTTTATTTAATGTTCAGAATGACACGAATCCAACACCCAAGTTAAGGTAGCTCAATTTTCTATATTAAGACATAATTTAAGATAGAAATAGCTATGAAAAAGCTTCCAAGTAATCCAATCTATCCCAAACTGAGTGATGCCATGCATTATGCTTTATTTGTAAACCTTTGCTCAATGATCACCAATGATCAGTTTAGAATGATCAATTTAACTGGCCGATCAACTTGACATGTCTGCACTAAATCATCTTTCACTTTTGATGTAGTGTTCTGAATGAATTGAATCAAAAGCCCAGGTTAATCTAGGTCAATTTTCTATATTGTGTCAAAATTTATAACTGAAATAGCTACAACAAAGCCTCCAAGTAATCCAATCTATACCAAACTATGTGATTCCATGCATTATGCTTCATTTATAAGCCTTTACTGAAAGAGCACCAATGATCAATTTAGAATGATCATTTGAACTGTCTGATCAACTTGCCATGTCCGCACTAAATCATCTGTAACTTTTGATGTTGAGTTCAGAATGACAAGAATGCAATGCGCACATTAAGCTAGCTCAATTTTCTATATTGTGACAAAATTTAAGACCAAAATAGCTACAATAAAACCTCCAAATAATCCAATCTATCCCAACTTGGGTGCTACCATGTATTATGCTTCATTTATAAACCTTTTCTTAATGAGCACCAGTGATAAGTTTTGAATGATCAATTTAACTGGCCGACGAACTTGACATGTCCGCACTAAATCATCTCTAACTTTTGATTTAGTGTTTAGGATGACAAGAATGCAATGCCCACATTAAGCTAGCTCAATTTTCTATATTTTGACAAATTTTAAAACGAAAATAGCCACGATAAAACCTTCAAATAATCCAATATATCCCCGACTGGGTGCTGTCATGCATTATGCTTCATTTGGAAACCTTTTCTTAATGAGCACTAGTGATAAGTTTCGAATGATCAATTTAACTGGCCGACGAACTTGACATGTCCGCTCTAAATCATCTTTAACTTTTGATTTGGAGTTTAAAATGATACGAATCCAACGCCCATGTTAAGGTAGCTAGATTTTCTATATTTTAACAAAATTTAAGACCGAAATAGGAACTACAAAGCCTCCAAGTAATCCAATCTAACCCAAATTACGTGATGCCATGCATTATGTTTCATTTGTAAACCTTTGCTCTATTACGACCCCCGACCAGCTTCAGTGATCAATGTAACTAGCTGATCAACTTGACATGTTCGCACTAAATCGTCTTTAACTTTTGATTTAGTGTTAAAAATAAAATGAATCTAGTGCCCATGTTAAGCTAGCTCAATTTTCTATATTGTGACTAAATTAAAGACCGAAATAGCTACGACAAAGCCTCCAAGTAGTCCAATCTATCCCAAACTGCGTGATCCCATGCATTATGTTTCATTAGTAAACCTTCGCGTAATGAGCACCAATGATCAGTTTGCAATGATCAACTTAGCTAGCCGATCAGCTTGAACTGTCTACACTAAATCGTCCTTAACTTTTGATTTAGTGTCAAGAATGACACGAGTCAAACACCCATGTTAACCTAGCTCAATTTTCTATATTGTAACCAAATTGAAGGCTGATATAGCTATGACAAAGTCTCCAACTATTTTAATCTATCCCAAACTATGTGATGCCATGCATTATGTTTCATTTGTAAACCTTTGCTCAATGAGCACCAGTGATAAGTTTCGAATGATCAATTTAACTGGGCGATCAACATGACATGTACGCTTTAAATCTTCTTTAACTTTTGATTCAGAGTTTGGAATAACATGAATACAACGCCCACGTTAAGCTAGCTTAATTTACAATATTGTGACAAAATTTAAGACCAAAATAGCTACGACAAAGCCTCCAAATAATCCAATCTTACTCCACCTGTGTGCTGTCATGTATTATGCTTTATTTGTAAATCTTTTCTAAAGGCGCACCTGTGATAAGTTTCGAATGATCAATTTAACAGGCCGATCAACTTGACATGTCTGCACTAAATCATCTTTTAGTTTTGATTCAGAGTTCAGAATGACACGAAAGCAATGCCCACATTAAGCTAGGTCAATTTTCTATATTGTGACAAAATTTAACACCAAAATACGTACGAAAAAGCCTCCAAATAATCTAATCTATCCGCAACTGCGTGCTGTCATGCATTATGCTTCATTTGTAAACCTTTCTTAATTGAGCATGAGTGATGAGTTTCGAATGATCAATTTAACTGGCCGATCAACTTGACATGTCCACACTAACTCGTCTTAACTTTTTATTTAATGTTCAGAATGACACGAATCCAACACCGAAGTTAAGGTAGCTCAATTTTCTATATTAAGACATAATTTAAGATAGAAATAGCTATGACAAAGCTTCCAAGTAATCCAATCTATCCCAAACTGAGTGATGCCATGCATTATGCTTTATTTGTAAACCTTTGCTCAATGATCACCAATTATCAGTTTAGAATGATCAATTTAACTGGCCGATCAACTTGACATGTCTGCACTAAATCATCTTTCACTTTTGATGTAGTGTTCTTAATGGATTGAATCCAAAGCCCAGGTTACTCTAGGTCAATTTTCTATATTGTGTCAAAATTTAAAACTGAAATAGCTACAACAAAGCCTCCAAGTAATCCAATCTATACCAAACTGTGTGATGCCATGCATTATGCTTCATTTATAAGCCATTACTGAAAGAGCACCAATGATCAATTTCGGATGATCATTTGAACTGTCTGATCAACTTGCCATGTCCGCACTAAATCATCTGTAACTTTTTATTTTGAGTTCAGAATGACAAGAATGCAATGCGCACGTTAAGCTAGCTCAAATTTCTATATTGTGACAAAATTTAAGACCAAAATAGCTACGAGAAAACCTCCAAATAATCCAATCTATCCCAACTTGGGTGCTACCATGTATTATTCTTCATTTATAAACCTTTTCTTAATGAGCACCAGTGATAAGTTTTGAATGATCAATTTAACTGGCAGATGACATGTCCGCACTAAATCATCTCTAACATTTGCTTAGTGTTTAGAATGACAAGAATGCAATGCCCACTTTAAGCTAGCTCAATTTTCTATATTTTGACAAATTTTAAAACCAAAATAGCTATGATAAAACCTTCAAATAATCCAATATATCCCCGACTGGGTGCTGCCATTCATTATGCTTCGTTTGGAAACCTTTTCTTAATGAGCACTAGTGATAAGTTTCGAATGATAAATTTAACTGGCCGATGAACTTGACATGTCCGCTCTAAATCATCTTTAACTTTTGATTTGGAGTTTAAAATGATACGAATCCAACGCCCAGGTTAAGGTAGCTCAATTTTCTATATTATAACAAAATTTAAGACCGAAATAGGAACGGCAAAGCCTCCAAGTAATCCAATCTAACACAAATTACGTGATGCCATGCATTATGTTTCATTTGTAATCCTTTGCTCTATTACGACCACCGACCAGCTTCAATGATCAATGTAACTAGCTGATCAACTTGACATGTTCGCACTAAATCGTCTTTAACTTTTGATTTAGTGTTAAAAATGAAATGAATCTAGTGCCCATGTTAAGCTAGCTCAATTTTCTATACTGTGACTAAATTAAAGACCGAAATAGCTACGACAAAGCCTCCAAGTAGTCCAATCTATCCCAAACTGCGTGATCCCATGCATTATGTTTCATTAGTAAACCTTCGCGTAATGAGCACCAATGATCAGTTTGCAATGATCAACTTAGCTAGCCGATCAGCTTGAACTGTCTACACTAAATCGTCTTTAACTTTTGATTTAGTGTCAAGAATGACACGAATCAAACACCCATGTTAACCTAGCTCAGTTTTCTATATTGTAACCAAATTGAAGGCTGATATAGCTATGACAAAGTCTCCAACTATTTTAATCTATCCCAAACTATGTGATGCCATGCATTATGTTTCATTTGTAAACCTTTGCTCAATGAGCACCAGTGATAAGTTTCGAATGATCAATTTAACTGGGCGATCAACATGACATGTACGCTTTAAATCTTCTTTAACTTTTGATTCAGAGTTTGGAATAACATGAATACAACGCCCACGTTAAGCTAGCTTAATTTACAATATTGTGACAAAATTTAAGACCAAAATAGCTACGACAAAGCCTCCAAATAATCCAATCTTACTCCACCTGTGTGCTGTCATGTATTATGCTTTATTTGTAAATCTTTTCTTAAGGCGCACCTGTGATAAGTTTCGAATGATCAATTTAACAGGCCGATCAACTTGACATGCCTGCACTAAATCATCTTTTCGTTTTGATTCAGAGTTCAGAATGACACGAAAGCAATGCCCACGTTATGCTAGGTCAATTTTCTATATTGTGACAAAATTTAACACCAAAATAGGTACGACAAAGCCTCCAAATAATCTAATCTATCCCCTACTGCGTGCTGTCATGCATTATGCTTCATTTGTAAACCTTTCTTAATTGAGCACGAGTGATGAGTTTCGAATGATCAATTTAACTGGCCGATCAACTTGACATGTCCACACTAACTCGTCTTAACGTTTTATTTAATGTTCAGAATGACACGAATCCAACACCCAAGTTAAGTTAGCTCAATTTTCTATATTAAGACATAATTTGAGATAGAAATAGCTATGACAAAGCTTCCAAGTAATCCAATCTATCCCAAACTTAGTGATGCCATGAATTATGCTTTATTTGTAAACCTTTGCTCAATGATCACCAATGAATCAGTTTAGAATGATCAATTTAACTGGCCGATCAACTTGACATGTCTGCACTAAATCATCTTTCACTTTTGATGTAGTGTTCTGAATGAATTGAATCCAAAGCTCAGGTGAATCTAGGTCAATTTTCTATATTGTGTCAAAATTTAAAACTGAAATAGCTACGACAAAGCCTCCAAGTAATACAATCTATACCAAACTGCGTGATGCCATGCATTATTCTTCATTTATAAGCCTTTACTGAAAGAGCACCAATGATCAATTTAGAATGATCATTTGAACTGTCCGATCAACTTGCCATGTCCGCACTAAATCATCTGTAACTTTTGATTTTCAGTTCAGAATGACAAGAATGCAATGCGCACGTTAAGCTAGCTCAATTTTCTATATTGTGACAAAATTTAAGACCAAAATAGCTACGATAAAACCTCCAAGTAATCCAATCTATCCCAACTTGGGTGCTACCATGTATTATGTTTCATTTATAAACCTTTTCTTAATGAGCTCCAGTGATAAGTTTTGAATGATCAATTTAACTGGCCGATGAACTTGACATGTCCGCACTAAATCATCTCTAACTTTTGATTTAGTGTTTAGAATTACAAGAATGCAATGCCCACTTTAAGCTAGCTCAATTTTCTATATTTTGACAAATTTTAAAACCAAAATAGCTACGATAAAACCTTCAAATAATCCAATATATACCTGACTGGGTGCTTCCATGCATTATGCTTCATTTGGAAACCTTTTCTTAATGAGCACTAGTGATAAGTTTCGAATGATCAATTTAACTGGCCGATGAACTTGACATCTCCGCTCTAAATCATCTTTAACTTTTGGTTTGGAGTTTAAAATGATACGAATCCAACGCCCAGGTTAAGGTAGCTCAATTTTCTATATTATAACAAAATTTAAGACCGAAATAGGAACAACAAAGCCTCCAAGTAATCCAATCTAACACAAATTACGTGATGCCATGCATTATGTTTCATTTGTAAACCTTTGCTCTATTACGACCCCCGACCAGCTTCAATGATCAATGTAACTAGCTGATCAACTTGACATGTTCGCACTAAATCGTCTTTTACTTTTGATTTAGTGTTAAAAATGAAACGAATCTAGTGCCCATGTTAAGCTAGCTCAATTTTCTATACTGTGACCAAATTAAAGACCGAAATAGCTACGACAATGCCTCCAAGTAGTCCAATCTATCCCAAACTACGTGATCCCATGCATTATGTTTCATTAGTAAACCTTTGCATAATGAGCACCAATGATCAGTTTACAATGATCAACTTAGCTAGCCGATCAACTTGAAATTTCTACACTAAATCGTCTTTAAGTTTTGATTTAGTGTCAAGAATGACACGAATCAAACACCCATGTTAACCTAGCTCAATTTTCTATATTGTAACCAAATTGAAGGCTGATATAGCTATGACAAAGTCTCCAACTAGTTTAATCTATCCCAAACTATGTGATGCCATGCATTATGTTTCATTTGTAAACCTTTGCTCAATGAGCACCAGTGATAAGTTTCGAATGATCAATTTAACTGGGCGATCAACTTGACATGTACGCACTAAATCTTCTTTAACTTTTGATTCAGAGTTTGGAATAACACGAATACAGCACCCACGTTAAGCTAGCTTAATTTACAATATTGTGACAAAATTTAAGACCAAAATAGCTACGACAAAGCCTCCAAATAATCCAATCTTACTCCACCTGTGTGCTGTCATGTATTATGCTTTATTTGTAAATCTTTTCTTAAGGCACACCTGTGATAAGTTTCGAATGATCAATTTTACAGGCCGATCAACTTGACATGCCTGCACTAAATCATCTTTTCGTTTTGATTCAGAGTTCATAATGACACGAAAGCAATGCCCACATTAAGCTAGGTCAATTTTCTATATTGTGACAAAATTTAACACCAAAATAGGTACGACAAAGCCTCCAAATAATCTAATCTATCCCCTACTGCGTGCTGTCATGCATTATGCTTCATTTGTAAACCTTTCTTAATTGAGCACGAGTGATGAGTTTCGAATGATCAATTTAACTGGCCGATCAACTTGACATGTCCACACTAGCTCGTCTTAACGTTTTATTTAATGTTCAGAATGACACGAATCCAACACCCAAGTTAAGGTAGCTCAATTTTCTATATTAATACATAATTTGAGATAGAAATAGCTATGACAAAGCTTCCAAATAATCCAATATATCCCAAACTGAGTGATGCCATGCATTATGCTTTATTAGTAAACCTTTGCTCAATGATCACCAATGAATCAGTTTAGAATGATCAATTTAACTGGCCGATCAACTTGACATGTCTGCACTAAATCATCTTTCACTTTTGATGTAGTGTTCTGAATGAATTGAATCCAAAGCCCAGGTTAATCTAGGTCAATTTTTTATATTGTGTCAAAATTTAAAACTGTAATAGCTACGACAAAGCCTTCAAGTAATACAATCTATACCAAACTGCGTGATGCCATGCATTATTCTTCATTTATAAGCCTTTACTGAAAGAGCACCAATGATCAATTTAGAATGATCATTTGAACTGTCTGATCAACTTGCCATGTCCGCACTAAATCATCTGTAACTTTTGATTTGAGTTCAGAATGACAAGAATGCAATGCGCACGTTAAGCTAGCTCAATTTTCTATATTGTGACAAAATTTAAGACCAAAATAGCTACGATAAAACCTCCAAATAATCCAATCTATCCCAGCTTGGGTGCTACCATGTATTATGCTTCATTTATAAACTTTTTCTTAATGAGCACGAGTGAAAAGTTTTGAATGATCAATTTAACTTGCCGATGAACTTAACATGTCCGCACTAAATCAGCTCTAACTTTTGATTTAGTGTTTAGAATGACAAGAATGCAATGCCCACTTTAAGCTAGCTCGATTTTCTATATTTTGAAAAATTTTAAAACCAAAATAGCTACGATAAAACCTTCAAATAGTCCAATATATGCCCGGCAGGGTGCTGCCATGCATTATGCTTCATTTGGAAACCTTTTCTTAATGAGCACTACTGATAAGTTTCGAACGATCAATTTAACTGGCCGATTAACTTGACCTGTCCACTCTAAATCATCTTTAACTTTTGATTTGGAGTTTAAAATGATACGAATCCAACGCCCAGGTTGATGTAGCTCAATTTTCTATATTATAAAAAAATTTAAGACCTAAATAGGAACGGCAAAGCCTCCAAGTAATCCAATCTAACACAAATTACGTGATGCCATGCATTATATTTCATTTGTAAACCTTTGCTCTATAACGTCCACCGACCAGTTTCAAAGATCATTGTAACTAGCTGATCAACTTGACATGTTCGCACTAAATCGTCTTTAACTTTTGATTTAGTGTTAAAAATGAAACGAATCTAGTGCCCATGTTAAGCTAGCTCAAGTGTTTATACTGTGACCAAATTAAAGACCGAAATAGCTACGACAAAGCCTCAAAGCAGTCCAATCTATCCCAAACTACGTGATCCCATGCATTATGTTTCATTAGTAAACCTTTACGTAATGAGCACCAATGATCAGTTTACAATGATCAACTTAGCTAGCCGATCAACTTGAAATGTCTACACTGAATCGTCTTTAACTTTTGATTTAGTGTCAAGAATGACACAAATCAAACACCCATGTTAACCTAGCTCAATTTTCTATATTGTAACCAAATTGAAGGCTGATATAGCTATGACAAAGTCTCCAACTATTTTAATCTATCCCAAACTATGTTATGCCATGCATTATGTTTCATTTGTAAACCTTTGCTCAATGAGCACCAGTGATAAGTTTCAAATGATCAATTTAACTGGGCGATCAACTTGATATGTACGCACTAAATCTTCTTTAAGTTTTCATTCAGAGTTTGGAATACCACGAATACAACGCCCACGTTAAGCTAGCTTAATTTACAATATTGTGACAAAATTTAAGACCAAACTTGTTACGACAAAGCCTCCAAATAATCCAATCTTACTCCACCTCTGTGTTGTCATGTATTATGCTTTATTTTTAAATCTTTTCTTAAGGCGCACCTGTGATAAGTTTCGAATGATCAATTTAACAGGCCGATCAACTTGACATGTCTGCACTAAATCATCTTTTAGTTTTGATTCAGAGTTCAGAATGACACGAAAGCAATGCCCACATTAAGCTAGGTCAATTTACTATATTGTGACAAAATTTAACACCAAAATAGGTACGACAAAGCCTCCAAATAATCTAATCTATCCCCAACTGCGTGCTGTCATGCATTATGCTTCATTTGTAAACCTTTCTTAATTGAGCACGAGTGATGAGTTTCGAATAATCAATTTAGCTGGCCGATCAACTTGACATGTCCACACTAACTCGTCTTAACGTTTTATTTAATGTTTAGAATGACACGAATCCAACACCCAAGTTAAGGTAGCTCAATTTTCTATATTAAGACATAATTTAAGATAGAAATAGGTATGACAAAGCTTCCAAGTAATCCAATCTATCCCAAACTGAGTGATGCCATGCATTATGCTTTATTTCTAAACCTTTGCTCAATGATCACCAATGAATCAGTTTAGAATGATCAATTTAACTGGCCAATCAACTTGACATGTCTGCACTAAATCATCTTTCACTTTTGATGTAGTGTTCTGAATGAATTGAATCCAAAGCCCAGGTGAATCTATGTCAATTTTCTATATTGTGTCAAAATTTAAAACTGAAATAGCTACGACAAAACCTCCAAGTAATACAATCTATACCAAACTGCGTGATGCCATGCATTATGCTTCATTTATAAGCCTTTACTGAAAGAGCACCAATGATCAATTTAGAATGATCATTTAAACTGTCTGATCAACTTGCAATGTCCGCACTAAATCATCTGTAACTTTTGATTTTGAGTTCAGAATGACAGGAATGCAATGCGCACGTTAAGCTAGCTCAATTTTCTATATTGTGACAAAATTTAAGACCAAAATAGCTACGATAAAACCACCAAGTAATCCAATCTATCCCAACTTGGGTGCTACCATGTATTATACTTCATTTATAAACCTTTTCTTAATGAGCACTAGTGATAAGTTTTGAATGATCAATTTAACTGGCCGATGAACTTGACATGTCCGCACTAAATCATCTCTAACTTTTGATTTAGTGTTTAGAATGACAAGAATGCAATGCCCACTTTAAGCTAGCTCCATTTTCTATATTTTGACAAATTTTAAAACCAAAATAGCTACCATAAAACCTTCAAATAATCCAATATATCCCCGACTGGCTGTGCCATGCATTATGCTTCATTTGGAAACCTTTTCTTAATGAGCACTAGTGATAAGTTTCGAATGATCAATTTAACTGGCCGATGAACTTGACATGTCCGCTCTAAATCATCTTTAACTTTTGATTTGGAGTTTAAAATGATACGAATCCAACGCCCATGTTAAGGTAGTTCAATTTTCTATATTATAACAAAATTTAAGACCGAAATAGGAACGACAAAGCCTCCAAGTAATCCAATCTAACCCAAATTACGTGATGTTATGCATTATGCTTCATTTGTAAACCTTTGCTCTATTACGACCTCCGACCAGCTTCAGTGATCAATGTAACTAGCTGATCAACTTGACATGTTCGCACTAAATCGTCTTTAACTTTTGATTTAGTGTTAAAAATGAAACGAATCTAGTGCCCATGTTAAGCTAGCTCGATTTTCTATACTGTGACCAAATTAAAGACCGAAATAGCTACGACAAAGCCTCCAAGTAGTCCAATCTATCCAAAACTACGTGATCCCATGCATTATGTTTGATTAGTAAACCATTGCGTAATGAGCACCAATGATCAGTTTACAATGATCAACTTAGCTAGCAGATCAACTTGAAATGTCTACACTAAATCGTCTTTAACTTTTGATTTAGTGTCAAGAATGACACGAATCAAACACCCATGTTAACCTAGCTCAATTTTTTATATTGTAACCAAATTGAAGGCTGATATAGCTATGACAAAGTCTCCAACTATTTTAATCTATCCCAAACTATGTGATGCCATGCATTATGTTTCATTTCTAAACCTTTGCTCAATGAGCACCAGTGAAATGTTTCGAATGATCAATTTAACTGGGCGATCAACATGCAATGTACGCACTAAATCTTCTTTAACTTTCGATTCAAAGTATGGAATAACACGAATACAACGCCCACGTTAAGCTAACTTAATTTACAATATTGTGAAAAAATTTAAGACCAAAATAGCTACGACAAAGCCTCCAAATAATCCAATCTTACTCCACCTGTGTGCTGTCATGTATTATGCTTTATTTGTAAATCTTCTCTTAAGGCGCACCTGTGATAAGTTTCGAATGATCAATTTAACAGGCCGATCAAATTGACATGTCTGCACTAAATCATCTTTTAGTTTTTATTCAGAGTTTAGAATGACACGAAAGCAATGCCCACATTAAGCTAGGTCAATTTTCTATATTTTGACAAAATTTAACAACAAAATAGGTACGACAAAGCCTCCAAATAATCTAATCTATCCCCAACTGCATGCTGTCATGCATTATGCTTCATTTGTAAACCTTTCTTAATTGAGCACCAGTGATGAGTTTCGAATGATCAATTTAACTGGCTGATCAACTTGACATGTCCACACTAACTCGTCTTAAATTTTTATTTAATGTTCAGAATGACACGAATCCAACACCCAAGTTAAGGTAGCTTAATTTTCTATATTAAGACATAATTTAAGATAGAAATAGCTACGACAAAGCTTCCAAGTAAACCAATCTATCCCAAACTGCGTGAGGCCATGTATTATGCTTTATTTGTAAACCTTTGCTCAATGAGCACCAATGATTAGTTTAGAATGATCAATTTAACTGGCCGATCAACTTGAGTTGTTCGCACTAAATCGTCTTTAACTTTTGATTCTGATTTCAAAATGACACAAATCCAAAGCCCACATTAATCTAGCTCAATTTTCTATATTGTAATAAAATTTAAGACTGGAATAGATATAACAAAGCCTCCAAATAATTCAATCTATCCCAACCTACGTGCTGCCATGCATTATGCTTCATTTGTAAACCTTTTCTTAAAGAGCACCAGTGATAAGTTTCGAATGATTAATTTAACTAGGCGATAAACTTGACATGGCCGCACTAAATCATCTTTAACTTTTGATTCAGAGTTTAGAATGACACAAATTCATCTTTAAGCTAGCTCAATATTCTATATTGTGACAAAATTTTAGATAGAAATAGCTACGACAAAGCTTCCAAGTAATCTAATCTATCTTAAACTGCATGATGTCATGCATTATGCTTCATTTGTAAACCTTTGCTCAATGAGCACCAATTATAAGTTTAGAATGATCATTTTAACTAGCTGATCAACATGATATATCCGCACTAAAATGTCTTTAACTATTGATATATAGCTCAATCTATCCCCAACTGCGTGCTGCCATGCATTATGCTTCATTTGTAAACATTTTCTTAATGAGCACCAGTGGTATGTTTCGAATTATTAATTTAACTGGCCGATAAACTTGACATGTCTGCACTAAATCATCTTTAACTTTTGATTCAGAGTTTAGAATGACACAAATTCATTCCTCTTTAAGGTAGCTCAATTTTCTATATTGGTATAAAATTTAAGATAGAAATAGCTACTACAAAGCTTCCAAGTAATCCAATCTATCCCAAACTGCGTGATGACATGCATTATTCTTCATTTGTATACATTTGCTCAATGAGCACCATGATATGTTTAGAATGATCATTTTAAGTAACTGATCAACTTGACATATCCAAACTAAATCATCTTTTACGTTTGATCTAGAGCTCAAAATGACATGAATCCAATACCTAGGTTAACTTAGCTCAATTTTCCATATTGTGCCCACATTTGAGACTGAAATAGCAAGACAGCCTCAAAGTAATCCAATCTATCATAAACTGCGTGATGCCATGCATTATGCTTCATTTATAAGCCTTTGCTCAAGGAGCACCAATGATCACTTTAGAATGATCAATTTAACTTGCCGATAAAATTGATATGTCCGCACAAAATCATGTTTAACTTTTGATTTATTGTTTAGAATGACACGAATCCAACGCCACGTTAAGCTAGCCCAATTTTCTATGCTGTGACAAAATTTCAAACCAAACTACTTAGGACAAAGCCTCCAAGTAATACAATCTATCCCAAACTGCATGATGTCATGCATTATGCTTCATTTGTAAACATTTGTTTAATGAGCACCAGTGATCAGTTGATAATGATCAATTAAATTGACCGATCAGTTTTACATGTCAGCACTAAATCGTCTTTAACTTTTGATTCAGATTTTAGAATGACACGAATTCAAGGCCCCCGTTAAGCTAGCACAATTTCTAAATTTTGACAAAATTTAATACAGAAATAGCTATGACAAAGCCTCTAAATAATCCATTCTATCCCCAACTGCGTGCTACAATGTATTATCCTTCATTTGTAAATTTTTCTTAATGAGCACGAGTGATAAGTTTCAAATGATCAATTTAACTGGACGATCAACTTTACATGTCTGCGCAATATCTTCTTTAACTTTTGATACAATGTTCAGAATGACACGAAACAAACACCCACGTTAAGCTAGGTCAATTTTCTCTATTGTGATCAAATTCAAATAGAAATAGCTACGACAAAGCCTCCATGTAGTCCAATCTATCCCAAAATACGTGATGCCATGCATTATTTTTCATTAGTAAACCTTTGCTCAACGAGCACTAATGATCAGTTTAGAATGATCAACTTAACTATCCGATCAACTTGACATGTATACATTAAATTGTCTTTAACTTTTGATTTAGTGTTAAGAATGACACGAATCCAACAGTGACCAGATTGGAATGATCAATTTAAGTCACCGACCAGTTTGATATGTTCACACTAAATCTTCTTTAACTTTTTATTCACAGTTTAGAATTACACGAATTCAACGCCCAAATTAAGGGAGCAAAATTTTCTATACTCTGACAAAATTTAAAACCGAAATAGCTATGACAAAGTCGTCCAATCTATCTCAATCTCTGTGATGCCATGCATTACGCTTCATTTGTA
This sequence comes from Pugionium cornutum, assembly GCA_018901935.1. NCBI lineage: Eukaryota > Viridiplantae > Streptophyta > Magnoliopsida > Brassicales > Brassicaceae > Pugionium > Pugionium cornutum. The sequence goes on along the minus strand of JAENJI010000013.1, from coordinate 26,233,707 downwards.
AATCTTTGCTCAATGAGCACCAATGATGAGTTTAGAATGATCAATAAAACTGGCCGATGAACTTGACATATCTGCACTAAAACGTCTTTAACTTTTGATTCAGAGTTAAGAATGACACGAATCCAACGCCCACATTTAGCTAGCTCAATATTCTATATTGGCCAAAATTTAAGACCGAAATAGCTACGACAAAGCCTCCAAGTAATCCAATCTATCCCAAACTGTGTGATGCCATGCATTATGCTTCATTTGTAAACCTTTGCTCAACGAACAGCAGTGATCAGTTTAGAATGATCAATTTAACTGTCTGAGCAATTTGACATGTCCGCACAAAATTGTTTTAAAATTTTTATTCAAAGTTTTGAATTACACGAATCCAACGCCCATGTTAAAATAGCGCAATTATCTATATTGCGACCAAATTTAAGCCCCAAAATAGCTACGACAAAGCCTCAAAGTAATCCAATCTATCCCAAACTACGTGATGCCATGCATTATGTTTCATTTGTAAACTTTTGCTCAGTGAGCACCAATGATCAGTGTAGAATGATCAATTTAACTGGCCGATAGACTTGACATGTTTGCACAAAATCGTCTTTAACTATTGATTTAGTTTTCAGAAAGACACGAATCCAACACCCACGTTAAGCTAGCTCAATTTTCTATATTGTGACAGAATTTAAGATCAAAAAAGCAACAAAAAAGCCTCCAAGTAATCCAATCCATCCCTAACTTCCTGATGCCATGCATTATGCTTCATTTGTAAACAATTGCTTAAGTAGCAACAGTGATCAGTTTTAAATGATCTTTTTATCTGGCCGATCAGTTTAACATGTCCGCATAAATCGTCTTTAACTTTTGATATAGAGTTTAGAATGACACAAATCCAACACCCACGTTAAGGTAGCTCAATTTGCTATATTCTGACAAAATTTTAGGCCAAAATAGCTACGACAAAGCTACAAGTAATCCAATATATCCCAAACTGCGTGATGCCATGCATTATGCTTCATTTGTAAAGCTTTGTTTAATGAGCACCAGTGACCAGTTTGACATGTTCGCACTAAATCTTATTTAACTTTTTATTCACAGTTTAGAATGACACGAATTCAAAGCACACATTAAGGGAGCATAATATTCTATATTGTGACAAAATTTAAGACCAAAATATCTATGACAAAGCCTCCAAGTAGTCCAATCTACCTCAAACTATGTGATGCCATGCGTTACACTTCATTCGTAAACCTTTGCTTAATTAGCACCAATGATCAGTTTAGAATGATCAATAAAACTGGCCGATGAACTTGACATATCCGCACTAAAACGTCTTTCACTTTTGATTCAGAGTTAAGAATGACACGAATTCAAAGACCACATGAAGCTAACTCAATTTTCTATATTGTGACAAAATTTAAGACCGAAATAGCTACGACAAAGCCTCCAAGTAATCCAATCTGTCCCAAACTGTGTGATGCCATGCATATGCTTCATTTGTAAACCTTTGGTCAACGACCAGCAGTGATCAGTTTGGAATGATCAATTTAACTGTCCTACCAGATTGACATGTCCGCACAAAATTGTTTTAAAATTTTTATTCAAAGTTTAGAATGACACGAATCCAACACCCACGTTAAACTAGCGCAATTTTCTATATTGCGACCAAATTTAAGCCCCAATATTGCTACGACAAAGCCTCAAAGTACTCCAATCTATCCCAAACTACGTGATGCCATGCATTATGTTTTATTTGTAAACTTTTGCTCAATGAGCACCAATGATCACTGTAGAATGATCAATTTAACTAGCTGATAGACTTGACATGTTTGCACTAAATCGTCTTTAACTATTGATTTAGTTTTCGGAAAGACACGAATCCAACACCCACGTTAAGCTAGCTAAATTTTCTATATTGTGACAGAATTTAAGATCAAACTAGCTACGAAAAAGCCTCCAAGTAATCCAATCCATCCCAAACTTCGTGATGCCATGCATTATGCTTCATTTGTAAACTTTTGCTTAATTAGCAACAGTGATCTGTTTAAAATGATCTATTTAACTGGCCGATCAGTTTAACATGTCCGCATAAATCGTATTTAACTTTTGATTTAGAGTTTATAATGACACGAATCCAACGCCTACGTTAAGGTAGCTCAAGTTTTTATATTCTGACAAAATGTCAGACCAAAATAGCTATGACAAAGCCTCCAAGTAATCCAATCTATCCCAAACTGCATGATGCCATGCATTATGCTTCATTTGTAAACCTTTGCTCAATGAGCACAAGTGCCCAGTTTGGAATGATCAATTTAGCTTGCCGACAAGTTTGACGTGTTCGCACTAAATCTTCTTTAATTTTCTATTCACAGTTTAGAATGACACGAATTCAACGCCCACATTAAGGGAGCACAATTTTCTATATTGTGTGAAAACTTAAGACCGAAATAGCTATGTTAAAGGCTCCATGTAGTCCAATCTATATCAAACTCCGTTATGCCATGCATTATGCTTCATTTGTAAACCTTTGCTCAATGAGCACCAATGATCAGTATAGAATGATCAATTAACACTACAAGAAAACATTAACATTTCCGACGGCATTTCCGATGGAAATAAAACCGTTGGAGTTTTCCTACGATTTTGCGACAGATCATCGACGGACAGCCGAGGCAAACAAAACCGTCGGAGATCCGTCGGTAATTTCCGACGCTCGCAAGGCCATCGGTAAATCGATGGTAAAACCTGACGGTAAACCGTTGAATTTCCGACGAAAGGGTAGTCATCGGGATGTCCTCTTGAAACCGTCGTAACGTTACCAACGTATCTCAGGCCGTCGGTAATATTCCAACGATTTCCCGACGGATCTTTTGTTTTACAATCCGTCGGGAATCCATCGGAAGGAGTCGTTGGAAAACCATCGGACGTATCCGACCATTGTCGGACGCCGTCGGGAATCCGTCGGAAAATTAAGAATAATCTATTAAAATTTTGTGTTTATCCGTCGGTGGTCGGAAACCATCGGAAATCCGTCGGTTGATGAAGATAAAATCTATTCAAAATATGTGAATATCCGGTTGTCGTCGGAAACCGTCGGAATTCCATCAGAAATAGAGAATATTCCGAAGAATAATCTATTTAAAATTCATAATTATCTGTTAAAAATTCTTAATAATCTGTTAAAAATTCTTAATAATCTGTTAAAAATTCGTGATAATATCTAATTTTCACTATAAATAAGCTATGATCTTTCACAATTTCAACAGAACCAAAATTTTTAAGAAAATGTGTTCTTCGGGTTCTTATGAGTATTTTCGATCGTGGATGGATAAAACTCGATATGATTCAACCACGGGGGAATTGACTGATGAATTTGCGCAAGGTGTTGAAGAGTTCATGGCATTTGCATCAAAGAATAGCATGACATCGGAATACGGTAAAATGTATTGTCCATGTATTAAATGTCGAAATCATAGATTAATCTCTGTTAGAGAAGTACGTAATCATTTGTATAGGAATGGATTTATCCCGGGTTACAAAATTTGGTATTCACATGGAGAAACTGATGAAACGATGCAATATTATGGTAGTACTTCAAAAAGGATAGATAGTACTAATGTTAGGGTAGAGGAACCAGCATCAAAAGTTGATATAAACGGAGGTACTATTCAGATGGTGAATGATGCATTTCGTGAACAAAGAGAATCGTACATTGAAGATATTAGCAGAATAGAGGAACCTAATTTGGAAGCCCGGAAATTTTTTGATATGTTAGATGCATCCAAGCAGCCTTTGTATAAAGGATGTAGAGATGAATTATCGCCTTTATCTGCTACAAGCAGGTTGATGACGATAAAGACGGATTTCAACTTGCCTGAAGATTGTGAGAATGCGATAGCTGATTTTGCTAGAGATATATTACCTGAAGATAATATTGCACCTGCTTCATATTACGAGGTTCAAAAACTTGTCTCTGGTCTTGGATTGCCATATCAGATGATCGATGTATGTATTGATAACTGCATGATCTATTGGAGAAATGATGAAAACTGCATGAAGTGCCGATTTTGTCACAAACCTCGATTTCAGGAGACAAGCGGTAGAGTACCTATTCCGCATAAACGGATGTGGTATTTGCCATTAACAGAGAGGTTAAAGAGGTTATATCAATCTGAACACACGGCAAAACCTATGAGATGGCATGCAAAACATAATTCGAATGGAGAAACTGTGCATCCCTCGGATGCAGAAGCATGGAAACATTTTCAATAGGTTTATCCTAGTTTTGCATATGAGCCTAGAAACGTATACCTTGGGTTATCTACAGATGGATTCAACCCTTTTGGAAAGCATGGGAGGCAATACTCGTTGTGGCCAGTTATCGTCACACCTTATAATTTGCCTCCTTCTTTGTGCATGAAACGAGAGTTTTTATTTCTAACAATTCTCGTCCCCGGCCCTGGCCACTAATTCATGAGTTAAAAATATTATGAGAAAATGGTGTTGAAGCATTCGATGTTTCCAACCAACAGAACTTCTTGATGCGAGCAGTACTTATGTGGACAATAAGTGATTTTCTAGCATATGGTATGTTATCAGGATGGTCGACGCATGGAAGATTAGCATGCCCATATTATCAAGATAATACTGATGCGTTCCAACTGAAACACGGACAAAAGACTAGTTGGTTCGATTTTCATCGTCGATTTCTACCACAAGATCATCCATATCGCCGGAGCACGACATTGTTTAGGAAAAACAAAAAAGTTTTTGATGCTCCACCTCCTATTCTTGACGGGAATTATATGATGACTCAACTTAGAGATTTTGGTGCTGAGAGAACGGCTTCATGTGGAGGTAACGGACATTACCCTGTTGATGGTTATGGCGAATACCATAATTGGCATAAGAAGAGCATTTTTTTGGATTTACCATATTGGAAGGACCATTTGTTGCGCCATAATCTAGATGTTATGCACATTGAGAAGAATTTTTTCGACAACATAATGAATACCGTTCTAAATGTGCAAGGAAAAACAAAAGATAATTTGAAAGCTAGATTGGATTTGCCGGATATTTGTTCCCGGAAGGAACTACATGTAATGTCAAATGGAAAATCATTGTCTCCCGCATTCCGGTTGGATGCGCATGCAAAAGATAATTCTTTGACTGGATTAAGCATATTGTCAAATTTCCAGATGGATACTCATCTAATCTTCGCAATTGTGTCGATACTATTGAAGGTAAATTTTCTGGGATGAAAAGTCATGATTGTCATGTTGTCATGCAAAGATTATTGCCATTTGCCTTTAGCGATCTACCGCCTAAAAACGTCCACGGAGCAATTGCAGGTACGATGTTTACATTATTTTATATATAAATAATAATAATTTCATATATTATATTATATTAAAATATATTTTTTTATGTAGGGATTGGTGCTTTTTTCCGAGATTTATCTACAAGATCACTTATTGTAGACGATATCCAAAATTTGGAGGAAAAAATATCGGTTCTCATTTGTAACTTGGAGAAAATATTTCCACCAGCATTTTTTGATGTTATGGAGCATCTTCCTATTCACCTCCCTAGAGAAGCAGCACTTGGAGGACCTGTTCAGTACCGATGGATGTATCCTCTTGAGAGATATATGTTCCACCTAAAGAAAAAAGTTAAAAATCTTGCCAGGGTTGAAGGTTCAATCGTCGCATAAAGTATTAATGAAGAAACATCTAACTTTTCCAGCTACTATTTTCCATCGCAAGTGCAAACAAAAAATAGACGACTTTCACGACATGATGATGGAGGAGAAAAACCAAGTTTTCTAGTGTATGTGCCAGAAATTTTTGCACAAATTGGACGTTTAAGTGGCAAAGGGAAGACGTGACGCCTATGAGAGGAGGAACACAATCACTTGCATTTGTATATTTTGACAAATTGCGATGACGTTTTGGAATATGAAAGGTACATTCAATTTAATTTTATTTTTAGTTATTATTATATATTATTGTTAATTTTTTTCATAATTAACAGGATATACATGAAACAAATACATGTTCATTATTCAGATTACAGCAAGAATGAGTTGGTCGAACTTAAAAAAGCGAATTTGCAAAATGGTTGCATTTTTATGTTAGTGTTACCACAATTATGTAATTTTCAATAATAGTTTACTATATATATATACATATATATATATATATATATATTTATAATTTATTACATTTTATTATTTTGTAGGTTACTACAAGTCCTTCTAGGGGTATAACGTTTCCCACGTGGTTAGTTGAGTTGGTGAGTGGTCCTACATTGACTGCAAAATCTTATCCAATGTACTGCACTCGTGGATATGCTTTTAAGAGTCATCGCGAAGGAAACTCACAAACCACTTGTAATTATGGTGTATCATCTCAATCGGGAGAAATTGTATATAATGGTATTCTTCGTGAAATATTAGAAGTTCACTATCCAGGAATGATTGATTTGAGGTGTATTGTGTTCTATTGTGACTGGTATGACCCTGTCATGGGTCAACGTAAAGACGAATTTGGTGTTACATCTGTCAACTCTCGTAAGCGACATCGAAAATATGATCCTTTTATACTTGCATCACAAGCGGACCAGGTTTGTTACATTCGATATCCTCGTGTGAGAAACAAGCAAGATCCTTGGATTACAGTGACCTCAATACATCCTAGAGGAATGGTATGTGGTATTACCAAACAAGAGCCTATGAAACAAAGCACAATTGGTAACTTAGGTTCAATAGACACTTCTCTTGAAGTTAACCTTGATGCTGATGACACCACGAACGAAGATTACAACGTGTTTCAAGATTCAGAAGAAGAGATTGGCGAGTTTGACGACCAAAATTCAGCTAATTCGGAATATTCATCAAATTCAGATTAAATTTGTGATAATAATGTTTTGTTTTATTTTTCACCAAAAAAGCTTGTAAAAAATGCTCACATTTTCTTCGTGGTTCTATAAACAGTTATGCAAAATTAAGAAATTAATAAATTTATTTAAAAGTCTACTAAAATTGTAAAATGATCTTTAATTTGAAATAACAATAATAAATAAGTAATACAAACATTTTGTTTAACAAGGTACATTGCTTTGGCTATTGCTAGAATTGGAGTAGTTTCAGACAACTTCCTTTGTCTAGTTTACTAGATTTGGTTTTGTTTTAACATTTAATGCATTTTCACATTTAGTTATCATTTTGTAGTGTTACAATGACTAAAGAAATATGATATTCTAAAATTCAATTGACGGTTTTCCGACGGATATCCGATGGATTTGCAAAAACCATCGGAACTCCAATGGAAATCTTTAATTAATATATGTAACCAACGGATTTCCAATGGTTTTAGCAAATCTGTCGGATATCCGTTGGAAAACCGACAATTGAAACGTGGTCAGACTATTTGTCGAACATGCACAGGGTTTAAGCCGTCCGTCGAAATACCGATGGATTTCCGACGGTTTAAAATTTTAAGCGGGAATCGTAATTCCTAACGCGGGTTTTCACAAAACTATTAATACAGTCCCGACGAATTCTCGACGGAAATTGCCGTTGGGAATGTGTAATACAACCGACAGTTCAATTTCTTCTCCTCTATCGTGTTTCTATCTTTCTCTCTGTCTTTTCGCCTCCCCGCTGCCGTTTTCGCCTCGCCGCCGACAGTTTTCGCCGGAAGTTTCCTTAAATCGTCCGAAATCATGTAAGTTTTTTCATTATTATAGATTTCTCTAAACTTGTGCATAGTTTATAGTTATTTGCTTCAGATTTGCTACATAATTTCGTTATAATGGCTTCATAAAATCGTCATAATTTCATACTTCAGATCTTCCCATTGGTGCATTTAGTTGTGATTATCATGCTAGATGATTAGGTTTAACCATTTAGTTACTCCCCCATGAACCATGCTACTAATGTCCCAAGAAAATTTCAGTTTTCCACAGAAAACATTTACTTCTTCCATGTTCTGCATTTGGTTATTTGTGTATACAAGATTCATGCGACTTGCCATCTAACTACGCATAAATATACACGGTTCTGTTAGGGATTTGTGTAACGTTTTCATTTTCACATAAGCAGTTCATGATGATTACAGCTATGTATTTTCTTTTGATGAATCACACATAGCTCATGTTCTGCTGTACCTCTAAGCTTCCATGCTCATATTCAGTCCATGTCCTTTCACATCTTATCCGTAACAACACAAATAAACCAAATTAATGTCCTTTCACATTTTTTTATCTCATGAACTTGCAGATTTTGTGGTTAATAAAATCGTTAATAAAATCAGATTTTGTGGTTAATAAAATCTTTATTAAAATCAGATTTTGTGGTTAATAAAATCATGATGGTTATTTGCTTTTCGTACTTTTATTTAAATTAAAGTGAAAATGTTTGTTTTCCTAAAACAATTCTTACGATAAATATTACACTCGATATTTGAGATGCACTACTTTTTATTACTACCTTGATTTGCTAATGCTAGGTCTATCAATTGATCATAATAACATCATTTTACAATTCAAGTCAGGCCAATCAGCAGAGTCTGATATAATGCCATCTTAATAACAATTTAGGATTTTTTAAAAATTATTGCTTTAAGTTGTTGTTTATGTCATTATTATAAAATAGAAAGTTTGCAAAATAGAAACTTAAAAATATGATTTTCTATTTTGGTGGTATATAAATATATTAGCAAATAAAACATTAGTATGATTTTAAAATTAGTATATTTTTAATTTGTATTTTTAAATATAACATTAATTTTTAAAAATAATATAATTTAATATTAAAATAAAAACTCTTAAATTAAAAAGTATAAAAGAATGTAAATATAATATCAAGATAGATCGATAAAATATCACAATCATAATATTTTAAGGTCGTATCAAGATTTCCAAAGACATGGTGAATCATCGACTCCGAGTTTTATACCAACTCAAGTTCCAGAATCTGCAAATGATTCTTTCCGACCAATGATAATTGAAGAATTGGTTCAGTAGCCTGGTCGTGAACTTCTCACATTTCTCAATCCGAGACGTCAAGGAAACTCGACATGGTAAATTAAATTTTCTATAATTATATTTAAAATAATTATTTTAATACTATTCTATAATTATATTTAAAATAATTATTTTAATACTATTGTAATAAAAAAATTCGTAGGTTTGATATTTCAAACAAAGGAATAAGCAAATCTATATTAAAGATGCTTCATTCTCTTTTGAATAAACCATATACCAAATTTCGAGATATTCCGTACGAAGAACATCATATTTGGTTCAGGACGTTTGCGGTACGTTATTTAAATTTTAAATATATAATTTTTTTAAATATTTTTTAGTAATATATACTAAAATTTCGTAGCAAGAATTTACATGGGATCCCATGAACACAAAATTGGTGGAAGAAGCTTTCGAAAAAGAGGCTGCAGTACAATTTTCCCGCCACATGAATGAATGGAAACAAAAATGGAAAAAAGGAAAAGATAAACCAAGAGGGTTGAATGAGTCGGTTTGGAACGACTTTATTCGTTATTGGGAATCTTCCAGCACTGAGGTCATCTCGAAAACTACTTCGGGAAACCGGAAGAGCGACCGAGGAGGCAAAGGCATTTATATTCACAATGCCGGATCGACTAGTTTTCTGAGACGAGCCGATCAATTGGTAAATTAATTATTATATTAATTATTTATTATTATTTAAAAATTTTAAAATTATTAATTTAGAATTTTTTTATTTTTAGGCATAAGAAATTGTAGCGCCTCCGGATCACTTGCAACTTCTCGAGGCCGTCCACACGAACAAAAAGACTGGTCGTATCCAAGATGGTCTCGTTAGCGAGATCATCGAAAAAGTAAAAAAGAAAAAAAGTGATATTCTAACCTAGTAGTCTGAAGTTGGTTTTTCATCTTCGGTCGCCGAATTGCCTCGTTCTGAGATTAACCGTCTCGTTCTTGATGTAAGTTTTTTTAAATATATAATTAATATTATAATAATTTTTATTAAATTTTCTAATAATATTTTGTTATTTTTACAAGAAGTACCATTTTCAAAGGGTCGTCATCCAGGACTCGGGAGAGTTGCAGATACTGGTGCCGCAACATCTGCAGGTAGAAGCGAGGAAAATGAGCAACTAAAAGAAGAAATGGCGGCTATGAAAATAGAGATGAATAATCTCAAAAGCTTTGTAGAAATGATAAAAAATAAATTGCCTGATGACTTTTTTTCTCCTTCTTCTCCTCCTGCTCATTCTTTGTAATTTGTATTTTAAAACAATTGTTTAATATTATTAATTATAATATTATTTTTATTAATTGTATGATTATTTTTAAAAATATTTACAAATATTAATTTAATTCAATAAAATAAAAAATTTATTAATTTATTTTTTGAATATTTATATTTTAAAAATATTTAATTCAATATTTTTAAAATATCAATATTAAAAAAATCAATTTTTTATTTTTTCAATTATTTGGTTTTTTCGGACGGATTATGTCGTCGGAAATTTCCGACGGAAGCAGCCGTCGGAAACGTGTTGCGATATTAAAAATAAATTTTTTATTTTTTCAATTAATTGGTTTTTCCGATGGATTATGTCGTCGGAAATTTCCGACGGAAACAGCCGTTGGAAATGAGTTGCAATATCCTGACGGTTTATAACCGTCGGGAAATATCGTAGGACCAAATTCCCGACAGCCGACGTCATCGGAAAATAGCCCTCAATAATTCGTCGGTAATTCCCGATGGCGGCAGACCATCGAATATCCGTCGGTATTTTCCGATGGAATGCTTCCATCAAAAACCCGTCAAAATTTTCCGACGGTATAATTAATCGCTAATTCGTCGGAAATTCTCGATAAATTCCCGATGGAATCTATTTTCCGACAAAATAGTCCCGACTGACTATTTTCGTCGGAAATTAGTCGAGAATCTGTTTTACCGATGTTTTTCCGACGCATATTGCCGTCAGAAATGTGCTGTTTTCTTGTACTGGCGAAACTTGACAATCCGCACGTCTTTAACTTTTGATTCATAGTTAAGAATGACACGAATCCAACGCCCACATTAAGCTAGCTCAACTTTCTATATTGTGACAAAAGGTAAGACCAAAATAGCTACAACAAATCCTCCAAGTAATCCAATCTATCCCAAACTGTGTGATGCCATACATTATGCTTGATTTGTAAATCTTTGCTCAACGAGCAGCAGTGATCAGTTTGGAATGATCAATTTAACTGTCCGAGCAGTTTGACATGTCCGCATAAAATTGTTTTAAAATTTTGATTCAAAGTTCAGAATGACACGAATCCAACGCCCACGTTAAAGTAGCGCAATTTCCACTATTGCGACCAAATTTAACTCCCAAAATAGCTACGACAAAGCCTCTAAGTAATCCAATCTATCCCAAACTACGTGATGCCATGCATTATGTTTCATTTGTAAACTTTTGCTCAATGAGCACCAATGATCAGTGTAGAATGATCAATTTAACTGGCCGATAGACTAAATCATCTTTAACTTTTGATTCAGATTTCAAAATGACATGAATCCAACTCCCACGTTAAGCTAGCTCAATTTTCTATATTGTGACAAAATTTAAGGCCGAAATAGGTACAACAAAGCCTCCAAGTAATCCAATCTAACACAAACTACATGATGCCATGCATTATGTTTCATCTGTAAACCTTTGCTCAATGAGGACCTCTAACTAGTTTGAATGATCAATTTAACTAGCTGATCAACTTGACATGTTCGCACTAAATCGTCTTTAACTTTTGATTCAGAGTTTAGAATGACACGAATTCAACGCCCACGTTAAACTAGCACAATTTTCTAAATTTTGACAAAATTTAAGATTGAAATAGCTACGAAAAAGCCTCCAAGTAATCCAATCTATCCAAAACTGAGTGATGCCATGCATTATACTTTATTTGTAAACCTTTGCTCAATGAGCACCAATGATCAGTTTAGAATGATCAATTTAACTGGCCGATCAACTTGACATGTCCGCACTAAATCGTCTTTCACTTTTGATTCAGATTTCAGAATTACACGAATCCAAAGCCCATGTTAATCTAGCTCAATTTTCTATATTGTGATAAAATTTAAGACCGGAATATCTATAACAAAGCCTCCAAATAATTCAATCTATCCCAACCTGCGTGCTGCCATGCATTATGCTTCATTTGTAAACCTTTTCTTAATGAGCACCAGTGATAATTTTCGAATGATTAAGTTAACTAGGCGATAAACTTGACATGTCCGCACTAAATCATCTTTAACTTTTGATTCAGAGTTTAGAATGACACAAATTCAACACCCACGTCAAGCTAGCTCAACTTTCTATATTGTGACAAAATTTAAGATAGAAATAGCTACGACAAAGCTTCCAAGTAATCCAATCTATCTTAAACTACATGATGTCATGCATTATGCTTCATTTGTAAACCTTTGCTCAATTAGCACCAATTATATGTTTAGAATGATCATTTTAACTAGCTGATCAACATGACATATCCACACTAAAATGTCTTTAACTTTTGATATAGAGCTCAATCTATCCCCAACTGCGTGCTGCCATGCATTATGCTTCATTTGTAAACTTTTTCTTAATGAGCACCAGTGATAAGTTTGAATGATTAATTTAACTGGACGATAAACTTGACATGTCTGCACAAAATCATCTTTAACTTTTGATTCAGATTTTGAATGACACAAATTCAACGCCCACGTTAAGGTAGCTCAATTTTCTATATTGTGACCAAATTTAAGATAGAAATAGCTACGACTAAGCTTCCAAGTAATCCAATCTATCCCAAACTGTGTGATGCCATGCATTATGCTTCATTTGTATACCTTTGCTCATTGAGCACCAATGATATGTTTAGAATGATCATTTTAAGTAACTGATCAACTTGACATATCCAAACTAAATTGTCTTTAACTTTTGATATAGAGCTCAAAATGACATAAATCCAACACCCAGTTTAAGTTAGCTCAATGTTCCATATTGTGACAACATTTGAGACTGGAAAAGCAAGACAAAGCCTCAAAGTAATCCAATCTATCATAAACTTCGTGATGCCCTGCATTATGCTTCATTTATAAGCCTTTACTGAAGGAGCACCAATGATCACTTTAGAATGATCAATTTAACTGGCCGATAAAATTGACATGTCCGCAAAAAATCGTGTTTAACTTTTGATTTAGTGTTTAGAATGACACGAATCAAACGCCACGTTAAGCTAGCCCAATTTTCTATGTTGTGACAAAATTTCAAACCAAACTAGTTAGGACAAAGCCTCCAAGTAATACAATCTATCCCAAACTGCATGATGTCATGCATTATGCTTCATTTGTAAACATTTTTTTAATGAGCACTAGTGATCATGTGGAAATGATCAATTAAATTGACCGATCAGTTTGACATGTCCGTACTAAATCGTCTTTAACGTTTGATTCAGATTTTAGAATGACACGAATTCAAGGCCCTAGTTAAGCTAGCACAGTTTTCTAAATTTTGACAAAATTTAAGACCGAAATAGCTATGACAAAGCTCTAAATAATCTAAACTATCCCCAACTGCGTGCTACCATGTATTATGCTTCATTTGTAAATTTTTCCTAATGAGCACGAGTGATAAGTTTCAAATGATCAATTTAACTGGACGATCAACTTGACATGTCTGCACAATATCTTCTTTAACTTTTGATACAAAGTTCAGAATGACACGAAACCAACGCCTATGTTAAGCGAGGCAATTTTCTCTATTGTGACCAAATTCAAATAGAAATAGCTATGACAAAGCCTCCAAGTAGTCCAATCTATCCCAAACTACGTGATGCCATGCATTATTTTTCATTAGTAAACCTTTGCTCAATGAGCACCAATGATCAGTTTAGAATGATCAACTTAACTATCCGATCAACTTGACATGTATACACTAAATCGTCTTTAACTTTGGATTTAGTGTTAAGAATGACACGAATCAAACACCCACGTTAAGCTAGCTCAATTTTCTATAATGTGATCAAATTGAAGAGTAAAATAGCTACGACAAAGTCTCCAACTAATCAAATATATCCCAAACTACGTGATGCCATGCATTATGCTTCATTTGTAAACCTTTGCTCAATGATCACCAATGATAAGTTTAGAATGATCATTTTAACTAGCTGTTCAGCTTGACATATCCACAGTAAAACGTCTTTAACTTTTGATCTAGAGCTCAAAATGACATGAATACAATACCCAGGTTCAGCTAACTCAATTTGTGACAACATTTAAGACTGAAAGATCTAGACAAAGCCTCAAAGTAATCCAATCTATCATAAACTGCGTGATGCCATGTTTTATGCTTCATTTATAAGCCTTTTCTCAAGGAGCACCAATGATCACTTTAGAATGATCAATTTCACTGGCTGATCAACTTGACATATCCGCACTAAATCACCTTTAACTTTTGATATAGAGTTTAGAATGACACGAATTCAACACCCACGTTAAGCTAGCTCAATTTTCTATATTGTGACAAAATTTAAGATAGATTTAGCTACGAAAAAGCTCCCCAGTAATCCAATCTATCCCAAACTGCGGGATGCCATGCACTATGCCTCATTTGTATACCTTTGCTTAGTGAGCACCAATGATATGTTTAGAATGATCATTTTAACTAGCTGACCAACTTGACTTATCCACACTGAATCGTCTTTAAGTTTTGATCTAGAGCTCAAAATGACATGAATCCAACAGCAAGGTTAAGTTAGCTCAATTTTCCATATTGTGACAACATTTGAGACTGAAAGAGGTAGACAAAGCCTCAAAGTAATCCAATCTATCATAAACTGTGTGATGCCATGCAGTATACTTCATTTATCAGCCTTTACTCAAGAGCACCAATGATCACTTTAGAATGATCAGTTTAATTGGCCAATAAAATTGACATGTACACACTAAATCATCTTTAGCTTTCGATTTAGTGTTCAAAATGACACGAACCCAATGCCACGTTAAGCTAGCCATATTTTCTATGTTGTGACAAAATTTCGAACCGAAATAGTTAGGACAAAGCCTCCACGTAATACAATCTATCCCAAACTGCGTGATCTCAAGAGCACCAATGATCAGTTTAGAATGATCAACTTAACCTGCCGATCAACTTGAGATGTCTACACTAAATCCTCTTTAACTTTTGATTTACTGTTAAGAATGACACGAATCCAACACCAACATTAAACTAGCTCAAGTTTCTATATTGTGACCAAATTGAAGAGTAAAATAGCTACGACAAAGTCTCCAACTAATCCAATCTATCCCAAACTGCGTGATGTCATGCATTATGCTTCATTTGTAAACCTTTGCTCAATGATAAGTTTGGAATGATTATTTTAACTAGCTGATTAGCTTAACATATCCGCACTAAAACGTTTTTAACTTTTGATCTAGAGCTCAAAATGACATGAATCCAATACCCGGGTTAAACTAGCTCAATTTTTCATATTGTGACAACATTTGAGACTGAAAGAGCTAGACAAAGCCTCAAAGTAATCCAATCTATCATAAACTAAGTGATGCCATGCATTATGCTTCATTTATAAGCATTTTCTCAAGGAGCACCAATGATCAATTTAGAATGATCAATTTCACTAGCTGATAAACTTGACATGTCCACATTAAATCATCTCTAACTTTTGGTTTAGTATTCAGAATGACATGAATTCAACGCCCACGTTAGCTTGGACAAAAACTCCAAGTAATTCAATCTATCCTAAACTGCGTGATGTCATGCATTATGCTTCATTTGTAAACGTTTGCTTAATGAGCACCAATTATCAGTGTAGAATGATCAATTTAATTGACCGAGCAGTTTGACATGTCCGCACTAAATCGTCTTTAACTTTTGATTCAGATTTTAGAATGATAGGAATTAAACACCAACGTTAAGCTAGCACAATTTTCTAAATTTTGACAAAATTTAGGACCGAAATATCTTCGAAAAAGCCTCCAGGAAATGCAATTTATCCCAAACTGTGTGATACCATGCATTATGATTTATATATAAGCCATTACTGAAGGAGCACCAATGATCAATTTAGAATGATCGTTTTAAGTGACCGACCAACTTGACATGTCTACACTAAATCATACGTAACTTTTGATTTCGAGTTCCAAATGACAAGAATCCAATGCCCACGTTAAGCTAGGTCAATTTTCTATATTGTGACAAAATTTAAGACCAAAATAGCTACGAAAAGGCATCCAAATAATCCAATCTATCCCCAACTACGTGCTGCCATGCATTATGTTTCATTGTAAACCTTTTCTTAATGTGCACCAGTGATAAGTTTCGAATGATTAATTTAACTGGCCGAAAAATTTGATACGTCCGCACTAAATCATCTTTAACTTTTTGATTCAGAGATTAGAATGACACGAATTTAATGCCCACGTTAAGGTAGCTAAAGTTTCTATATTTTGACAAAATTTAAGATAGAAATATCTACAACAAAGTTTCCAAGTAATCCAATCTATCCTAAACTGCGTGATGCCATGCATTATGCTTCATCTGTATACCTTTGCTCAAAGAGCACCAATGATATGTTTAGAATGATCATTTTAACTAGCTGATTAACTTGACATATCCACACTAAATCGTCTTTAACTTTTGATCTAGAGCTCGAAATGACATTAATCCAATACCCGGGTTAAGCTAGCTCAATTTTCCATATTGTGACAATATTTTAGACTGAAAGAGCTAGAAAAAGCCTCAAAGTAATCCAGTCTATCATAAACTGCGTGTTGCCATGCATTATGCTTCATTTGTAAGCCTTTTCTTAAGGAGCACCAATGATCACTTTAGAATGATCAATTTCACTGGCCGATCAACATGACATGTCCGCACTAAATCATCTCTAACTTTTTATTTAGTTTTCAGAATGACAAAAATCCAAAGCGCACGTTAAGCTAGCCCAATTTTCTATGTTGTGACAAAATTTAAGACCGAAATAGCTAGGACAAAGCCTCCAAGTAATACAATCTATCCCAAACTGCGTGATGGCATGCATTATGCTTTATTTGTAAACATTTGCTTAATGAGCACCAATGATCAGTTTAGAATGATCAATTTAACTGACCGATCAGTTTGATATGTCCGCACTAAATCGTCTTTAACTTTTGATTCAGATTTTAGAATGATACGAATTAAACGCCCACGTTAAGCTAGCACAATTTTCTAAATTTTGACAAAATTTAAGACCAAAATATCTACGACAAAGGCTCCAAGTAATGCAATCTATCCCAAACTGTGTGATACCACGCATTATGCTTTATATATAAGCTTTTACTGAAGGAGCACCAATGATTAATTTAGAATGATCATTTTCACTGGCCGATCAACCTGAAATGTCTACATTAAATCATCTGTAACTTTTGATTTCGAGTTCCAAATGACAAGAATCCAATGCCCACGTTAAGCTAGGTCAATTTTCAATATTTTAAACTGGGCAATCAACTGACATATCCACACTTAATCGTCTTTAACTTTTGATTCAGAGTTTGAAATGACACGAATCCAACGCCCACGTTAAGATAGGTCAATTTTCCATATTTTTACAAAATTTAAGACCGAAATAGCTACGAAAAAGCCTCTAAATAATCCAATTTATCCCAAACTGCGTGCTGTCATGCATTATGGTTCATTTGTTTACCTTTTCTTAATGAGCACAAGTGATAAGTTTCGAATGATCAATTTAACTGGCCGATCAACTTGACATGTTTGCACTAAATCATCTTTAACTTTTGATTCTGAGTTCAGAATGACACGAAACAACCTACCAGGTTAAGGTAGGTCAATTTCCTATATTGTGACAAAATTTAAGGCCAAAATAGCTACGGAAAAGCCTCCAAATAATCTGATCTAGCCCCAACTGCTTGCTGTCAGTCATTATGCTTCATTTGTAAACCTTTTCTTAAGCATCGGATCCTAAAGACAGTAAGTCTTTTTCTTTTTATGAGCACCAGTGATAAGTTTCGAATTATAAATTTAACTGGCCGATGAGCTTGACATGTCCACACTAAATCGTCTTTAACTTTTTATTTAATGTTCCGAATGACACGAATCAAATACTGCCATTAAGCTAGCTCAATTTTCTATATAGTGAAAAAATTTAAGATAGAAATAGCTACGACAAAGCCACCAAGTAATCCAATCTATCCCAAACTGCGTGATGCAATCCATTATGCTTCATTTGTAAACCTTTCCTCAATGATCACCAATTATAAGATTAAAATGATCATTTTAACTAACTGATCAACTTGACATATCCCCACTAAAACACCTTTAACTTTTTATCTAGATCTCTAAATTACATGAATCCAATACACAGGTTAAGCTAGCTCTATTTTCCATATTGTGACAATATTTGAGATTGAAAGAGCTATACAAAGCCTCAAATTAATCCATTCCATCATAAACTGGGTGATGTCATGCATTATTCTTCATTTATAAGCCTTTTCTCAAGGAGCACCAATGATCACTTTATAATGATCAATTTCACTGGCCGATCAACTTGACATGTCCGCACTAAATCATCTCTAACTTTTGATTTTGAGTTCCAAATGACAAGAATCCAATGCCCCCGTTAAGCTAGGCCAATTTTCTATATTGTGACAAAATAAGACCAAAATAGGTAATTCAAAGCATCCAAATAATCCAATCTATCCCCAACTGTGTGCTACCATGCATTATGCTTCATTTGTAAACTTTTCTTAATGAGCACGAGTGATAAGTTTTGAATGATCAATTTAACTAGCCTATCAACTTGACATGTCTGCACTAAATCATCTTTAGGTTTTGATTCAGAGTTCAGAATGACACGACACCAACGCCCATGTTAAGCTAGGTCAATTTCTATATTGTGACAAATTTTAAAACCAAAATAGCTATGACAAAGCTTCCAAATAATTTATTCTATCCCCAACTGCGTGCTGTCATGCATTATGCTTCATTTGTAAACCTTTTCTTAATGAGCACGAGTGATAAGTTTGGAATGATCAATTTAACTGGCCGATCAACTTGACATGACCGCACTAAATCATCTTTTACTTTTGATTCAGAGTTTAGAATGACACGAAACAAACTACCTTGTTAAGCTAGGTCAATTTTCTATATTGTGACAAAATTTAAGACCAAAATAGCTACGACAAAGCCTCCAAATAATCTAATCTATCCCTAACTTCTTGCTATCATTCATTAAGCTTCATTTTTAAACCTTATGACATGACATGAATCCTACACCCAGGTTAAGCTAGCTCAATTTTCCATATTGTAACAACATTTCAGACTGAAAGAGCTAGACAAAGCCTCAAAGTAATCCAAC
Source organism: Pugionium cornutum (assembly GCA_018901935.1). Lineage (NCBI taxonomy): Eukaryota > Viridiplantae > Streptophyta > Magnoliopsida > Brassicales > Brassicaceae > Pugionium > Pugionium cornutum. The sequence goes on along the minus strand of JAENJI010000013.1, from coordinate 26,214,306 downwards.
CTATCGTAAACTGTGTGATGCCATGCATTATGCTTCATTTATAAGCCTTTACTCAAGGAACACCAATGAACACTTTAAAATGATCAATTTCACTGGCCGATCAACTTGACATGTCCACATTAAATTCATCTCTAACTTTTGATTTAGTGCTCTGAATGACATGAATCCAACGCCCACGTTAAGCTACCCCAATTTTCTTTGTTGTGACAAAGTTTAAGACCGAAATATCTAGGAAACAACTTCTAAGTACTACAATCTATCCCAAACTGCATGATGTCAGGCATTATGCTTCACTTGTAAACGTTTGCTTAATGAGCACCAGTGATCAGTTTAGAATGATCAATATAACTGACCGATCAGTTTGATATTTCTGCACTAAATCGTCCTTTACTTTTGATTTAGAGTTTAGAATGACATGAATTCAACGCCCACGTTAAGGTAGCACAATTTTCTAAATTTTGACAAAATTTAAGACCGAAATAGGTACGACAAAGCCTCCAAGTAATCCAATTTATCCCAAACTATGTGATGCTATGCATTATACTTCATTTGTAAAGCTTTGCTCAATGAGCACCCGTGATCAGTTTCGAATGATCAATTTAACGAGCCGATCAGTTTGACATGTACGCACTAAATCTTCTTTTACTTTTGATTCAGAGTTCAGAATGACACGAATACAATGCCCATGTTAACCTAGCACAATTTTCTATGTCGTGACAAGATTCAATTCCAAAATAGACACGACAAAAATTCCATGTAAATCCATTTTATCCCAAATTGCGTGATGCCATGCAATATGCTTCATTTGTAAACGTTTGCTCAATGAGAACCAATGATCAGTTTAGAATGATCAAATTAACTTGCTGATCAGTTTATATATCCACCCTAATTTGTCTTTTACTTTTGATTTAGTGATCAGAATGACACGAATCCAATGCCCACGTTAAGCCAGTTAAATTTTCTGTATTGTGACTAAATTAAATACAAAAATAGCTATGAAAAATATTCTAAGCAGTCCAATCTGTCCCAAACTACGTGATGCCATGCATTATACTTCATTTGTAAACATTTCCTCAATGAGCAACAGTGATCAGTTTCGAATGATCAATTTAACTGGCTGATCAGTTTGACACGTACACACTAAATCGTCTTTTACTTTTGATTCAGAGTTCAGAATGACACGAATACAATGCCCATGTTAACCTATTGATTCATCCATACTAAATCATTCGTAACTATTGATTTAGAGCTATGAATGACACGGATCCAACACCCATGTTGAGCTAGCTCAATTTTCTATATTGTGAAATAATTTAAGACCGAAATAGCTATGACAAAGCTTCCAATTAATCCAATATATCCCAAAATGCGTGATGCCGCATTATGCTTCATTTGTAAGCCTTCGCTCAATGAGCACCAATGATAAGTTTAGAATGATAATTTTAACTAGCTGATCAACTTGACATGTCCGCACTAAATCGTCTTTAAATTTTGATCCAAAGCTCAAAATGACATAATCCAACGTCCACGTTAAGCTAGCTAAATTTTCCAGATTGTGAAAACATTTGAGACTGAAAGAGGTAGACAAATGCTAAACTGCGTGATGTCATGCATTATGCTTCATTTATAATCCTTTACTCAAGGAGCACAAATGATGAGTTTAAAATGATCATTTTAACTGACCGATAAACTTGACATGTCCGCACTAAATCATCCGTAACTTTTGATTCGGAGTTCATAATGTTAGGAATCCAACGCCCACGTTAAGCTAGCTCAATTTTCTATATTGTGACAAAATTTTAAACTTAAATAGCTAAGACAAAGCCTCCACGTAATCCAATCTATCCCAAACCGCATGATACCTTGCATTATGTTTCATTTGTAAACTTTTGCTCAATGAGCACCAATGATCATTTTAGAATGATCAATTTAACTGGCTGATCAAACTGACATGTCCACACTAAATCATGTTTAACTTTTGATTTAGTGTTCGGAATGACATGAATCCAACGCCCACATTAAAGTAGCTCAATTTTCTATATTGTAGCAAAATTTTAGATTGAAATAGGTACAAAAAAGTTTTCAAATAATCTATTCTATCCAAAACTTTTTGATGACATGCATTGTGCTTCATGTGTAAACCTTTGCTCAATGCGCACAAAAGATAAGTTTAGAATGATCAATTTAACTAGTTGATCAAAGAGACATGTACGCACTAAATCATCTTTAACTTTTGATTGAGAGCTCAGAATGTTAGGAATCCAACGCCCACATTAAGCTAGCTCAATTTTCTATATTGTGACAAAATTTAAGACTTAAATAGCTAAGACAAAGCCTCCATGTAATCCAATCTATCCCAAACTGCGTGATGCCATGCATTATGCTTTATTTGTAAACCTTTGGTAAATGAGCACCACTGATATGTTTAAAATGATCAATTTTATGGCCGATAAACTTGACATGTACTCACTAAATTGTCTTTAACTTTTGATTTAATGTTCAGAATGACACTAATCCAATGCCTGTGTTAAGGTTGCTCAATTTTCTATTGTGACAAAATTCAAGACTCAAATAGGTACGACAAAGTCTCCAATTAATTCAATCTATTCCAAACTGTGTGATGACATGCATTATGCCTCATCTGTAAACGTTAGCTATCAGTTTAGAATGATGAATTTAATTGGCCGATCAAATTGACATGTCCGCACTAAATCATCTTTAACTTTTGATTCAGAGTTTAGAATGACACGAATCTAACGTCCATGTTAAGTTAGCTCAATTTTCAATATTGTGACAACATTTTAGACTTAAATACCTAAGACAACGCCTCCATGTTATCCAATCTATCCCGAACTGCGTGATGACATGCATTATACTTTATTTGTAAAAGCCTTTGGTCATTGAGCACCAATGATCAGTTTAGAAGGATCATTTTAACTGATTGATCAACTTGACATGTCAGCACTAAATTGTCCGTACCATTTTATTTAGAGTTCAGAATTATAGGAATCCAACGTCCACGTTAAGCTAGCTCGATTTTCTATATTGTGACAAAATTTAATACTTAAATAGCTAAGACAAAGCCTCCAGGTAACCCAATCTATCCCAAACTGCATGATACCATGCATTATGTCATTTGTAAACCTTTGCTCAATGAGCACTAATGATCATTTTAGAATGATCAATTTAACTGGCGATCAAATTGACATGTCCGCACTAAATCGTCTTTAACTTTTGATTTAGTGTTTAGAATAACATGAATCCAATGCCCATGTTAAGGTAGCTCTACTTTCGATATTGTGACAAAATTTAAGACTGACATATGTACAACAAAGTCTCCAAGAAATCCAATCTATTCCAAACTGTGTGATGACACGCATTGTGCTTCATATGTAAACCTTTGCTCAATGAGCACCAGTGATCAGTTTTAAATGATCAATTTAACTAGCCGATCAAATAGACATGTCCACAATAAATCGTCTTTAACTTTTGATTCAGAGTTCGGAATGAAACGGATCAAACGCACACGATAAGCTAGCTCAATTTTCCATATTGTGACAAAATTTAAGACCAAAACTGCTACGACAAAGCCTCCAAGAATTCCAATATATCCAAAACTGCATAATGCCATGCATTATTCCCCATTTGTAAACCTTTGCACAATGAGCACAAGTGATCTGTTTATAAAGATCAATTTAACTGGCAAATCAATTTAACATTTCCGCAGTAAATTGACTTTAACTCTTGAGTCAAAATTTAGAATGACATGAATCCAATGCCCACGTAAAGCTAGCACAATTTTCTATATTGTAACAAAATTTAACACTTAAATAGCTTAGACAAAGCCTCCAGGTAATCCAATCTATCCCAAATTACGTGACGCTATGCATTATACTTCATTTGTTAGCCTTTGGTCACTGAGCACTATTGATCAGTTTAGAATGATCATTTGACTAGCTGATCAACTGGCATGTCCACACTAGATCGTCTTTAACTTTTGATTTTAAGTGCAAAATGAAATGAATCCAACGCCTACGTTAAGCTAGCTCAATTTTTTATATTGTGACAAAATTTAAGGCCGAAATAGCTACGAAAAAGCCACCAAGTAATCAAATCTATCCCAAATTGCGTGATGCCATGCATTATGCTTCATTTGTTAACCTTTGCCCAATGAGCAGCCATGATCAGTTTACAATGATCATTTTTACTAGCTGATCAACTTGATATGTCCGCACTAAATTGTCTTTAACTTTTGAGTCGGAATTGAGAATGACACGAATCCAACGCCCACGTAAAGCTAGCTCAATTTTCTATTTCCTTACAATATTTCAGACTGAAATAATTACGACAAAGGTTCCATGTAATCCAATCAATCCCTAACTGCGTGATGCCATGCATTATGGTTCATTTGTAAACATTTGCTAAATGAGCACCGGTGATCAATTTATAATGATCAATTTAACTGGCCGATCAACTTTAGATATCCGCACTAAATCGTCTTTCACTTTTGATTTAGTGTTCAAATTGACACGAATCCAACGCCCATGTTAAACAAACTCAATTTTCTATATTGGGATAAAATTTAAGACTGAAATAGCTATGACAAAGCTTCCAAGTAATCCAATTCATCCTAAACTGCTGATGCAATACATTATTGTTCATTTGTAAACCTTTGCTCCATGATCACCAATGATCAGTTTCGAATGATCCATTTAACTGGCCGATCAACTTGAGATTTCCGCACTATATTGTCTATCACTTTTGATTTACTGTTCATAATGACACGAATGCAACGCCCACGTTAAGCTAACTAAATTTTCTATATTGCGAAAAAATTTAAGACTAAAATATCTACGACAAAGACTCCAAGTAATAAAATCTATCCCAAACTGCGTGATGCCATGCATTATGGTTCATTTGTAGCCTTTTCTCAATGAACACTAATGATCAGTTTAGAAGGATTAGTTTAACTAGCTGATCAACTTGACATGTCCACACTAAATCTTCTTTAACTTTTGATTTTGAGCATAAATGACATGAATCCAAAGCCCATGTTAAGCTAGCTCACTTTTCTAAATTGTGCAAAAAATTTAAGACCAAAATACCTACGACAAAGCCACCAAGTAATCCAATCTATCCCAAACTATGTAATGCCATGCATTATACTTCATTTGTAAACCTTTGGTCAATGAGCACCAATGATCAGTTTAGGATCATCATTTTTACTAGCTGATCAACTTAACATGTCCGCACTAAATTGTCTTTAACTTTTGAATTAGAATTTTGAATGACACGAATCCAACGCCACGTAAAGCTAGCTCAATTTTATATATTCAGACAAAATTTAAGACCGAAATAGCTATGACAAAGCGTCCAGGTAATCCAATCTATCCCAAATGGCGTGATGCCATGCATTATGCTACATTTGTAAACGTTTGCTCAATTAGCACTAGTGATCAGTTTCGAATGATCAACTGAACTGGCCGATCAACTTGAGATGTCCGCACTAAATCATCTTTCGCTTTTGATTTAGTGTTCAGAATGACACAAATCCAACGCCCATGTAAAGCTAGCTCAATTTTCTTTATGGTGACAAAATTTAAGACCGAAATAGCTATGAGAAGGCCTCCTTGTAATCCAATCTTTCCAAAAATGTGTGATGCCATGCATTATGCTTCATTTGTAAACAATTGCACAATGAGCACCAGTGATCAGTTTAGAATGATCAATTTAACCTGCTGATCAACTACAGATGTCTGCACTATATCTTCTTTCACTTTTGATTTAGTGTTCATAATGACACAAATCCAACCCCCATGATAAATTAACTCAATTTGATATATTGTGACAAAACATAAGACTGAAATAGCTATGAGAAAGACTTCAAGTAATCCAATCCATCCCAAAATGTGTGATGTTATGCATTATGCTTCATTTGTAAACCTTTGCACAATGAACACCAATTATCAGTTTAGAATGATCAATTAAACTGGCCGAACAATTTGACATGTCCACACTAAGTTGTTTTAAACTTTTGATTCAGAGTTCTGAATGACACGAATCCAACGCCAATGTTAAGCTCGCCCAATTTTCTATATTGTGACAAAAGTTAAGACCAAAATAGCTATGAGAAAGCCTCCAAATAATCCCATCTATCCCAAACTACGTGATGTCATGCATTATGCTTCATTTGTAAGCCTTTGGTCAGTGAGCACCAATGATAAGTTTAGAATGATCATTTTAATTATCAGATCAACATGACATGTCCACACTAAATCATCTTTAACTTTTGATTTTGAGCGCAAAATGACATGAATCCAACGCCCACGTTAATCTAGCCCAATTTTCTATATTGTTACAAAATTTTAACACCGAAATAGCTATGACAAATCCTCCAAGTATATCAATGTATCCCGAACTGCGTGATGCCATGCATTATGCTTCATTTGTAAACTTTTGCTCAATGAGAACCAGTGATAAGTTTAGTATGATCAATTTAACTGGCTGTTCAACTTGAGATGTCCGCACTAAATCATCTTTCACTTTTTATTTAGTCTTCAGGATGACACAAATCCAATGCCCACGTTAATCTAACTCAATTTTCTTTATTGTGACAAAATTTAAGACCAAAATAGCTATGAGAAGGCCTCCATGTAATCCAATCTATCCCAAAATGTGTGATGCATACATTATGCTTCATTTGTAAACCTTTGCACAATGAGCACCAGTGATCAGTTTTGAATGATCAATTTTACTGGCCGATCAACTTGAGATATCCGCACTATATCTTTTTCACTTTTGATTTAGTGTTCATAATGACACGAATCCAACCCCTATGTTAACCTAACTCAATTTTCGATAATATGGCAAAATTTAAGACCGAAATAGCTTTGAAAAGCCTCCAAGTAATCCAATCTGTCCCAAACTGCGTGATGCCATGCATTATGCTTCTTTGTAAACCTTTGCACAATGAGCACCAGTTACCAGTTTAGAATGATCAATTTAACTGGCCGAACAATTTGACATATCCCCGCTAAGTCGTCTTTAACTTTTGATTAAGAGTTCAGAATGACAGGAATCCAACGCCAATGTTCAGCTCAGTCAATTATCTATATGGTGACAAAATTTTATATCAAAATAGCTACGAAAAAGCCTCCAAGTAATCCAATTTATCCCAAATTGCGTGATGCCATGCATTATGCTTCATTTGTAAACTTTTGCTCAATGAGCACACATGATCAGTTTAGAACCATTATATTTACTAGCTGATCAACTTGACATGTATGCACTAAATTGTCATTAACTTTTGAGTCAGAATTCAGAATGACACGAATCCAATGCCCACGTAAAGCTAGCTCAGTTTTCTATATTGTCACAAAATTTTAGACTTAAATAGCTAAGACAAAGCCTCCAGGTAATCCAATCTTTTCCAAACTACATGATGACATGCATTAGGCTTTATTTGTAAAAGCCTTTGGTCACTGAGCACCAATGATCAGTTTAGAATGATCGTCTTTAACTTTTGATTTTGAGCGCAAAATCACATGAATACAATGCCCACGTTAAGCTAGCTCAAATTTTTGTCTTGTTACCAAATTTAAAACATAAATAGCTATGTCAAAGCCTCCAAGTTATCCTATCAATCCCAAACTGCATGATACCATGCATTATTCTTCATTTGTAAACCTTTCTCAATGAGCACCAGTGAACAGTTTAGAATGATCAATTTAACTGGCCGATCAACCGGAGATGTCCACACTACATCATCTTTCACTTTTGATTAAGTGTTCATAATGACACAAATCCAACGCACACGTTGTGGTAACTAAATTTTCTTTATTGTGACAGAATTTAAGACAGAAATAGCTATAAAAAGGCCTCCACGTAATCCACTCTATCCCAAACAGCGTGATGCCATGCATTATGCTTCATTTATAAGCCTTTTCTCAAGGAGCATTAATGATCATTTTAGAATGATCATTTTAACTGGCTGATCAACTGTACATGTTCACACTAAATCGTCCGTAACTTTTCATTTAGAGTTCAGAATGACACGAATCCAACGCCCACATTAAGCTAGCTAAATTTTCCATATTGTGACAACATTTGAGATTGACACAGCTAAGACAAAGCCTCCAAGTAATCCAATGTATCTCAAACAGCGTGAAGCCATGCATTATGCTTCATTTATAAACCTTTACTCAAAGAGGACCAATGATGTGTTTAGAATGATCATTTTAACTGGCCGATCAACTTGAAATGTCCGCACTAAATCATTCGTAAATTTTGACTTAGAGTTCAGAATGACACGAACCCAATGCCCACGTTAATCTAGCTCAATTTTCTATATTGTGACAAATTTGTAACTAAAAGAGCTACAACAAAGTCTCTAAGTAATCCAATTTATACCAAACTGTGTGATGCCATCCATTATACTTCATTTTGAACCCTTTACTCAAGGAGCACCAATGATCAGTTTAGAATGATCATTTTGGCTGGCCGATAAACTTGACATGTCCGCATTAAATTGTCCGTAACTTTTGATTTAGAGTTTTGAATGACACGAATCAAACGCCCACGTGAAGCTAGCTCAATTTTTCACATTGTGACAACATTTGCGACTGAAAGAGCTACGACAAAGCCTCTAAGTAATCCAATGTATCCCAAACATCGTGTTGCTGTGCATTATGGTTTATTTCTAAGCCTTTACTCAAAGAGCACCAATGATTAGTTTACAATGATCATTTTAACAAATTAATCCACTTGACATTTTCGCACTAAATCGTTCGCACTAAATCGTTTGTAACTTTTGATTTAGAGTTCAAAATGACATGAATTTAACGCCGAAGTTAAGCTAGCTCAATTTTTTATATTGTGACAACATTTGAGGCTGAAAGAGCTAAGACAAAGCCTCCAAGTAATCTATTGTACCCCAAACTGCGTAAAGCCTTGCATTATGCTTCTATTTTAATCCTTTGCTCAAGGACAACCAATGATCAGTTTAAAATTATCATTTTAACTGGCTACTAAACTTGACATCTCCGCACTAAATCGTTCGTAACTTTGAATTAAGAGTTCAAAATGACACGAATCTAATGCCCATGTTAAGCTAGCTCAATTTTCTATATTGTGACATATTTTAAAACCAAAATAGCTAGGACAAAGCCTCCATGTAATCCAATCTATTCCAAACTGCATGATACCATGCATTATGCTGCATTTATAAGCTTTTACTCAAGGAGCACCAATGATAAGTTTATAATGATCGTTTTAATTAGCTGATAACCTTGACATGTCCTCAATAAATTATCTTTAAATTTTGATTTAGAGCTCAAAATGACATGAGTCCAACGCCTACGTTAAGCTAGCTCAGTATTTCATATTGTGAACATTTAAGAATGAAAGAGTTACGGAAAAGCCTCCAAGTATTCCAATGTATCACAAACAGCGTGATGCCATGCATTTTGCTTCATTTATAAGGCTTTACTGAAAGAGCACGATGATCAGTTTAGAATGATCATTTTAACTAGGCGATCAACTTGACATGTCTGAACTAAACCGTCCATAACTTTTGATTTAGAGTCCAGAATGACACGAATCCAACGCACATGTTAAGCTAGCTAAAATTTCCACATTTTGATAACATTTGAGATTGAAACTGCTACAAAAAAAATCCTCCAAGTAATCCAATGTATCCCAAACTGCGAGATGTCATTTATTATGTTTCATTTATAAGCTTTTACTCAAGGAGAACCAAGGATAGGTTTATAATGATCGTTTTAACTAGTTGATAACCTTGAAATGTCTACACTACATTATCTTTAACTTTAAAATTTTGAGCTTAAAATGACATGAGTCCAACGCCCACGTTAAGCTAGCTCAATTTTAAATATTGCGAACACATTTGAGGCTGAAAGAGCTTCGACAAAGCCTCCAAGTAATCCTATGTATCCCAAACTGTGCGATTCCATGCATTATGCTTCATTTATAAGCCTTTCTTCAAGGAGCACCAATGATCAGTTTAGAATGATCATTTTAATAGGCCGGTAAACTTGACATGTCCGCACTAAATCGTTTGTACCTTTTCATTTAGAGTTCAGATGACATGAATTCAACGCCCACGTTAAGCTATCTCAATTTTCTATACTATGAAAACATTTGAGCCTAAAAGTGCTACAAAAAGCTCCAAGTAATCCAATGTATCCCAAACTATGTGAAGCCATGCATTATGCTTCATTTCAAAGCCTTTACTCAAGGAGAACCAATGATCAGTTTAGAATGATCATTTTAACATGCTGATCAACTTGACACTTCCGCACTAAATTGTCCATAAATTTACATTTAGAGCTCAAAATGACACGAGTCCAACGCCCACGTTAAGCAAGCTCAATTTTCCATATTGTGACCACATCTGAGACTGAAAGAGCTACAAAAAAGCTTCCAAATAATTCAATGAATCCCAAACTGCGTGATGCCATCCATTATCCTTCATTTATAACCCTTTACTCAAGGAACACCAATGATCAATGTGGAATGATCATTTTAACTGGCCCATAAACTTTACATATCTGCACTAAATTGTCTGTAATTTTTGATTTTGAGTTGAGATTGATACAAATCCAATACCCACATTAAGCTAGCGTAATTTTTAATATTGTGACACATTTTAAGCCCAAATAGCTACGACAAAGCCTCCAAATAATCCAATCTATCCCAAACTGCGTGATTCCATGCATTATGCTTCATTTATAAGCCTTTACGTAAGGAGCACCGGTGATCAGTGTAGAATGATCATTTTAACTGGTCGATCAACTTTACACGTTCGCACTAAATCGTCCGTAACTTTTGATTTAGAGTTCAGAATGATACGAATACAATGCACACGTTAAGCTAGCTAATTTTTTAATAATTTGACAACATTTGAGACTGAAAGAGCTAAGACAAAACCTCCAAGTAATCCAATGTATGCAAAACTGCGTGAAGCCATGCATTATGCTTCATTTATAAGCCTTTACTCAGTGAGAACCAATGATCAGTTTAAAATAATCATTTTAACTCGCGATCAACTTGACATGTATGCACTAAATCGCCCGTAAATTTTGATTTAGAGTTTAGAATGAAACCAACCCAGTTCCCACGTTAAGCTAGCTCAATTTTCTATATTTTGACTACATTTGTCACTAAAAGAGCTACGACAAAGCCTCCTAGTAATCCAATGTATCCGAAACTTCGTGATGCCATCCATTATGCTTCATTTATAACCCTTTACTCAAGGAGCACCAATGATCAGTTTAGAATGATCATTTTAACTGGCCAATAAACTTGAAATGTCCGCACTAAATTGTCCATTACTTTTGATTTAGGGTTCTGAATGACACGAATCAAACAACCATGGGAAGCTAGCTCAATTTTCCATATTGTGACAACATTTGCTACTGAAAGAGCTATGACAAAGCCTCCAAGTAATCCAATGTATCCCAAACTGCGTCATGCCATTCATTATGCTTCATTTATAAGCCTTTACTCAAGGAGCACCAATAATCAGGCTAGAATGATCATTTTAACTTGCCCATTAACTTGACAGGTCGCACTAAATCGTCCGTAAATTTTGATTTAGAGCTCTGTATGACACGAATCCAATGCCCATGTAAAGCTAGCTCAATTTCTATATTGTGACAATATTGGAGACTAAAAGAGCTACGACAATGCCTCGAAATAATCCAATGTATCCTTAACTGCGTGATGTCATCCATTATGTTTCATTTATAACCCTTTACTCAAGGAGCACCAAAGATCAGTTGAGAATGATCATTTTAACTGGCCGATCAAGTTGATATGTCCGCACTAAATCGTACGTAATTTTTGATTTAGAGTTCAAAATGACACGAATTCAACACCCACGTTAAGCTAGCTTAATTTTTAATATTGTGACAAATTTTAAGTGTGAAATAGTAACGACAAAGCCTCCAAGTAATCCAATCTATCCCTAACTACGTGATGCCATGCATTATTGTTCGTTAATATGCCTTTACTTAAGGAGCACCAACGATCAGTTTAGAATGATCATTTTAACTGGCCGATCAACTTTACATGTTCGCACTAAATCATCTGTAACTTTTGATTTATAATTCAAAAAGACACGAATCAAATGCCCACGTTAAGCTAACTAAATTTTCCATATTGTGACAACATTAGAGACTGAAAGAGCTAAGACAAAGCCTCCAAGTAATCCCATGTATCCCAAACTGCATGAAACCATGCATTATGCTTCATTTATATGCCATTACTCAAGGAAAACCAATGATCAGTTTAGAGTGATTGTTTTAACTAGACGATCTACTTGACATGTCTGCACTAAATCGTCCGTAAGTTTTTAATTTATAGTTTAAAATGACAGGAACCCAATGCCCACATTAAGCTAGCTCAATGTTCTATATTGTGACAACATTTGTAACTAAAAGAGCTACGATAAAGGCTACAAGTAATCCAATCTATCCCAAACTGTGTGATGTCATCCATTATGCTTAGTTTATAGCGCTTTACTCAAGGAGCACCAAAGATCAGTTCAGCATGATAATTTTACATGGCCGCTTAACTTGACATGTCCACTCTAAATTGTTCGTAGCTTTTAATTTAGAGTTCTGAATTACTCGAATCAAACGCCCACGTGAAGCTAGCTCAATTTTCCATATTGTGACAACATGTCTTACTGGAAGAGCTACGACATAACCTCCAAGTAATCCAATGTATCCCAAAATGCGTGATGCCATGCATTATGCTTCATTTATAAGCCTTTACTCAAAGAGCACCAATGATCAGCTTAGAATGATCATTTTAACAAATTGATCAGCCTTACATGTCCCCACTAAATCGTTCGTAACTTTTTATTTAGAGTTCAAACTGACACGATTTCAATGCTGACATTAAGCTAGCTCAATTTTCTATATTGTGACAACATTTGAGACTAAAAGAGGTAATACAAAGCCTCGAAGTAGTCCAATGAATCCCAAACTATGTGAACTCATGCATTATTCTTCATTTATAAGCCTTTACTCAATGAGAGCCAATGATCAGTTTAGAATTATCATTTTAACTGGCAGATAACTTGACATATCCACATTAAATCATCCATAACTTTTGATTTAGAGGTCAAAATGACACGAATTCAACACCCACGTTAAGCTAGCTCAATTTTCTATATTGTGAAAAATTTTAAGACCAAAATAGCTAGGAAAAAGCCTCTAAGTAATCCAATCAATTCCAAACTGCATGATGCCATGCATTATGCTTCATTTATAAGCCTTTACTCAAGGAGCACCAATGATAAGTTTGGAATGATCGTTTTAATTAGCTGATCAAATTGACATGTACGCACTAAATTATCTTTAACTTTTGATTTAGAGCTCAAAATGACATGAGTCCAACACCCATGTTAACCTAGCTCAATTTTCCATATTGTGACAGCATTTGAGACTGAAAGAGTTACGACAAAGCCTCAAGTAATTAAATGTATCGCAAGCTATGTGAAGCCATGCATTATGCTTCATTTATAAGCATTTAACTCAAGGAGAACCAATGATCAGTTTAGAATAATCATTTTAACTAGCCGATCAACCTGACATTTCCACACTAAATTGTCTATAACTTTTGATTTAGAGTTCAAAATGACACGAATTCAACACCCACGTTAAGCTAGTTCAATTTTCTATATTTTGAAAACATTTAATACCAAAATAGCTACGAGAAAGCCTCCAAGTAATTAAATTTATCCTAAACTGCGTAATGACATGCATTATGCTTCTGTTAGAAGGCTTTACTCAAATATCACCAATGATCAGTTTAGAATGATCATGTTAACTAGCTGATCAACTTGACATGTCCGCACTAAATCATTTTTATCTTTTGATTTAGAGCTAAAAATGACATGAATACAATGCCCACGTTAACCTAGCTCAATTTTCCATATTGTGACAACATTTGAGAATGAAAGAGCTACGAAAAAGCTGCCAAGTAATCAAATGTATCCTAAATTGTGTGATGTCATGCATTATGCTTCATTTACAAGCCTTTCCTCAAGGAGAACCAATGATTAGCTTACAATGATAATTTTAACTTCGTGATCAGCTTGACATGTCCGCACTAAATTGTCTTTAACTTTGGATTTAAAGCTTAAAATGACATGAGTCCAACAGCAATGTTAAACTAGCTCAATTTTCCATATTGTGACAACATGTCTTACTGGAAGAGCTACGACATAACCTCCAAGTAATCCAATGTATCCCAAAATGCGTGATGCCATGCATTATGCTTCATTTATAAGCCTTTACTCAAGGAGCACCAATGATCAGCTTAGAATGATCATTTTAACAAATTGATCAGCCTTACATGTCCCCAGTAAATCGTTCGTAACTTTTTATTTAGAGTTCAAACTGACACGATTTCAATGCCGACATTAAGCTAGCTCAATTTTCTATATTGTGACAACATTTGAGACTAAAAGAGGTAATACAAAGCCTCGAAGTAGTCCAATGAATCCCAAACTATGTGAACTCAAGCATTATTCTTCATTTATAAGCCTTTACTCAATGAGAGCCAATGATCAGTTCAGAATTATCATTTTAACTGGCAGATAACTTGACATATCCACATTAAATCATCCATAACTTTTGATTTAGAGGTCAAAATGACACGAATTGAACGCCCACGTTAAGCTAGCTCAATTTTCTATATTGTGAAAAATTTTAAGACCAAAATAGCTAGGAAAAAGCCTCTAAGTAATCCAATCAATTCCAAACTGCATGATGCCATGCATTATGCTTCATTTATAAGCCTTTACTCAAGGAGCACCAATGATAAGTTTGGAATGATCCTTTTAATTAGCTGATCAAATTGACATGTACGCACTAAATTATCTTTAACTTTTGATTTAGAGCTCAAAATGACATGAGTCCAACACCCATGTTAACCTAGCTCAATTTTCCATATTGTGACAGCATTTGAGACTGAAAGAGATACGACAAAGCCTCAAGTAATTAAATGTATCGCAAGCTATGTGAAGCCATGCATTATGCTTCATTTATAAGCATTTAACTCAAGGAGAACCAATGATCAGTTTAGAATAATCATTTTAACTAGCCGATCAACCTGACATTTCCACACTAAATTGTCTATAACTTTTGATTTAGAGTTCAAAATGACACGAATTCAACACCCACGTTAAGCTAGTTCAATTTTCTATATTTTGAAAACATTTAATACCAAAATAGCTACGAGAAAGCCTCCAAGTAATTAAATTTATCCTAAACTGCGTGATGACATGCATTATGCTTCTGTTAGAAGGCTTTACTCAAATATCACCAATGATCAGTTTAGAATGATCATGTTAACTAGCTGATCAGCTTGACATGTCCGCACTAAATCATTTTTATCTTTTGATTTAGAGCTCAAAATGACATGAATACAATGCCCACGTTAACCTAGCTCAATTTTCCATATTGTGACAACATTTGAGAATGAAAGAGCTACGAAAAAGCCGCCAAGTAATCAAATGTATCCTAAATTGTGTGATGTCATGCATTATGCTTCATTTACAAGCCTTTCCTCAAGGAGAACCAATGATTAGCTTACAATGATAATTTTAACTTCGTGATCAGCTTGACATGTCCGCACTAAATTGTCTTTAACTTTGGATTTAAAGCTTAAAATGACATGAGTCCAACAGCAATGTTAAACTAGCTCAATTTTCCTTATCGTGATGACATTTAGGACTAAAATAGCTCCTACAAAGTGTCCAAGTAATCCG
>JAENJI010000013.1:26048928-26198004 GCA_018901935.1 Pugionium cornutum | reverse complement strand
AAATCCAATGCCACGTTAAGCTAGCCCAATTTCCTAAGCTGTGACAAAATTTCAAACCAAACTAGTTAGGACAAAGCCTCCAAGTAATACAATCTATCCCAAACTGCGTGATGTCATGCATTATGCTTCATTTGTAAACATTTATTTAATGAGCACTAGTGATCAGTTGAAAATGATCAATTAAATTGACCGATCAGTTTGACATGTCCGCACTAAATCGTCTTTAACGTTTGATTCAGATTTTAGAATGACACGAATTCAAGGCCCCCGTTAAGCTAGCACAATTTTCTAAATTTTGACAAAATTTAAGACCGAAATAGCTATGACAAAGCTCTAAATAATCCAAACTATCCCCAACTGCGTGCTACCATGTATTATGCTTCATTTGTAAATTTTTCTTAATGAGCACGAGTGATAAGTTTCGAATGATCAATTTAACTGGACGATCAACTTGACATGTCTGCACAATATCTTCTTTAACTTTTGATACAAAGTTCAGAATGACACGAAACCAACGCCCATGTTAAACGAGGTCAATTTTCTCTATTGTGAGTAAATTCAAATAGAAATAGCTACGACAAAGCCTCCAAGTAGTCCAATCTATCCCAAACTACGTGATGCCATGCATTATTTTTCATTAGTAAACCTTTGCTCAATGAGCACCAGTGATCAGTTTAGAATGATCAACTTAACTATCCGATCAACTTGACATGTATACACTAAATCGTCTTTAACTTTGGATTTAGTGTTATGAATGACACGAATCCAACACCCACGTTAAGCTAGCTCAAGTTTCTATAATGTGACCAAATTGAAGAGTAAAATAGCTACGACAAAGTCTCCAACTAATCAAATATATGCCAAACTACGTGATGCCATGCATTATGCTTCATTTGTAAACTTTTGCTCAATGATCACCAATGATAAGTTTAGAATGATCATTTTAACTAGCTGCTCAGCTTGACATATCCACAGTAAAACGTCTTTAACTTTTGATCTAGAGCTCAAAATGACATGAATACAATACCCGGGTTAAGCTAGCTCAATTTTCCATATTGTGATAACATTTAAGACTGAAAGATCTAGACAAAGCCTCAAAGTAATCCAATCTATCATAAACTGCGTGATGCCATGCTTTATGCTTCATTTATAAGCCTTTTCTCAAGGAGCACCAACGATCACTTTAGAATGATCAATTTCACTGGCTGATCAACTTGACATGTCCGCACTAAATCATCTCTAACTTTTGATTTAGTGTTAAGAATGACATGAATCCAACACACGTTAAGCTAGCCCAACTTTTTATGTTGTGAAAAAATTTATGACCGAAATAACTAGGGTTTGCTTAAACTGCCTCCAAATAGTATAATCTTTCCCAAACTGCGTGATGTCATGCATTATACTTCATTTGTAAACGTTTGCTTAATGAGCACCAATCATCAGTTTAGAATGATCAATTTAACTGACCGATCAGTTTGACATGTCCACACTTAATCGTCTTTAATTATTGATTCAGAGTTTAGAATGACATGAATTCAACGCCTACGTTAAGCTAGCAAAATTTTCTAAACTTGGGCAAAATTTAAGACCAAACTACCTACGAAAAAGCCTCCAAGTAATCTAATCTATTGAGACAAAATGTAAGACTGAAATAGCTACAACAAAGCCACCAAGTAGTCCAATCTATCCCAAACTATGTGATGAAATGCATTCTGTTTCACTTGTAAACCTTTGCTAAAAAATGAGCACCAATGATGAGTTTAGAATGATCAATTTAACTGACTGATCAACTTGAAATGTCCGCACTAAATCTTTTTTAACTTTTATTCACAGTTCTGAATGACACAAATGCAACGCCCATGTTAAGCAAGCTCAATTTTCTATATTGTGAAAAAATTTGAGACCAAAATAGCTACGACAAAGCCTCCAAGTAAGTCAATCTATCCCAAACTGCTAATGCCATGTTTTATGCCTCTTTTGTAAACCTTTGCTCAATGATCACAAATAATCAATTTAGAATGATCAACTTAACATGTCATTAAATTTTACTTGACATTTCTGCACAAAATCTTATTTAAATTTTGATTCACAGTTTAGAATGACACATATGCAACGCCCACGCTAAAGTAGCTCAACTTTTTGTATTATGACAGAATTTAACACCGAAGTAGCTACAACAAAGCCTTCAAGTAATCCAATCTACCCCAAACTGCGTGATGCCATGCATTATGCTTTATTTGTAAACCTTTGCACAATGAGCACTAGTGATCAGTTTAGAATGATAAATTTAATTGGCCCATAAATTTGAGCTGTCCGCACTAAATCTTCTTTCACTTTTGATATAGTGTTCAGAATGACACGAATCCATGGCCCACGTTAAGGTAGCTCAGTTTTATATATTTTGACAAAATGTAACACTGAAATAGCTATGACATAGCCAACTAGTAATCCAATCTATCCCAAACTATGTGATGAAATGCGTTACGTTTCATTTGTAAAACTTTTCTCAATGGGCACCAATGATCAATATAGAATGATCAATTTAACTGGCCAATCAACCAGATATGTCAGCACAAAATCGTCTTCAATTTTTGATTTAGTGTTCAAAATGACACGAATCCAGTGCTGACATTAAGCAAACTCAATTTTCAATATTGTGACAAAATTTAAAATCAAAATAGCTATGACAAATCCTCCATGTAATCCAATCCACCCCAAACTGCGTGATGCCATGCATTATGCTTCATTTCTAAACATTTGCTTAATGAGCACCAATGATCAGTTTCGAATGATCAATTTAAGTGGCCGATGACCTTGACATGTCCGCACAAAATCGTCTTTAACTTTTGATTCACTGTTCAGAATGACACGAATCCAGCGCCGACGTTAAGCTAGCTCCATTTTCTATATTGTGACAAAATTTAAAACCGAAATAGCTATGACAAATCCTCCAAGTAATCGAATCTACCCCAAACTGCGTGATGCCATGCATTATGCTTCATTTCTGAACATTTTCTTAATGAGCACCAATAATTAGTTTAGAATGATCAATTTAATTGGCCGATCACCTTGACATGTCTGCACTAAATCGTCTTTAACTTTTGATTCACTGTTTAGAGTGACACAAATGCAATGCCCATGTTAAGCTAGCTCAATTTTCTGTATTATGACAACATTTAAGACCAAAATAGCTGTGACAAAGCCTCCAAGTAATCCAATCTACCAAAAAGTGCGTGATGCCATGCATTATGCTTCATTTTTAAACATTTGCTCAATGAGCACCAATGATGAGTTTAGATTGATCAATTTATTTGGCCGATCAACTTGACATGTCCGCACTAAATCGTCTTTAACTTTTGATTCATAGTTCAAAATGACACAAATGCAACAGCCACGTTAAGCTAGGTCAATTTTCTATATTGTGAAAAAAATTAAGTCCGAAATAGCTACGACAAAGCCTTCAAGTAATCCAATCTATATGAAACTGCTAATGCCGTGCATTATGCTTCATTTTTAAACCTTTGCTCAATGAGCACAAATGATCAGTTTACAATGATCAATTTATCTGGCCAATAAACTTGACATTTCCGCACTAAATCTTCTTTAACTTTTGAATCAGAGTTCAGAATGACACAAATCCAACGCCCACATTAAAGTAGCTCAATTTTCTGTATTGTGACAAAATATGTTTCATTTGTAAACCTTTGCTCAATGAGAACCAATGATTAGTTTAGAATGATCAATTTAACTGGCCGATCAACTTAAGATGTCCGCACTAAATTGTCTTTACCTTTGGATTTAGTGTTCAGAATGACACGAATCATATGCCCACGTTAAGCTAGGTCAATTTTCTATATTGTGACAAAATTTAAGACCAAAATAGCTACGACAAAGCATCCGAATAATCCAATCTATCCCCAACTGCGTGCTGCCATGCATTATGTTTCATTTGTAAACCTTTTCTTAATGAGCACCAGTGATAAGTTTCGAATGATTAATTTAACTGGCCGATGAACTTGACATGTCCGCACTAAATCATCTTTAACTTTTGATTTAGAGTTTAGAATGACACAAATTCAACGCCCATGTTAAGCTAGCTCAATTTTCTATATTGTGACAAAATTTAAGATAGATTTAGCTACGAAGAAGCTTCCCAGTAATCAAATCTATTCCCAACTGCGGGATGCCATGCACTATGCTTCATTTGTTTACCTTAGCTTAGTGAGCACCAATGATATGTTTAGAATGATCATTTTAACTAGCTGATCAACTTGACTTATCCACACTAAATCGTCTTTAACTTTTGATCTAGAGCTCAAAATGACATGAATCCAACAGCAAGGTTAAGTTAGCTCAATTTCCATATTGTGACAACATTTGAGACTGAAAAAGGTAGACAAAGCCTCAAAGTAATCCAATCTACCATAAACTGTGTGATGCCATGCATTATAAAACATTTATAAGCCTTTACTCAAGAGCAGCAATGATCACTTTAGAATGACCAATTTAACTGGCCAATAAAATTGACATGTACACACTAAATCATCTTTAGCTTTTGATTTATTGTTCAGAATGACACGAACCCAACACCACGTTAAGCTAGCCATATTTTCTATATTGTGACAAAATTTTGAACCGAAATAGTTAGGACAAAGCCTCCAAGTAATACAATCTATCCCAAACTGCGTGATCTCAAGAGCACCAATGCTCAGTTTAGAATGATCAACTTAACCTACCGATCAACTTGAGATTTCTACACTAAATCCTCTTTAACTTTTGATTTAGTGTTAAGAATGACACGAATCCAACACCAACAATAAACTAGCTCAAGTTTCTCTATTGTGACCAAATTGAAGAGTAAAATAGCTACGACAAAGTCTCAAACTAATCCAATCTATCCCAAACTGCGTGATGTCATGCATTATGCATCATTTGTAAACCTTTGCTCAATGATAAGTTTAGAATGATTATTTTAACTAGCTGATCAGCTTAACATATCCTCACAAAAATGTTTTTAACTTTTGATCTAGAGCTCAAAATGACATGAATCCAATACCCGGGTTAAACTAGCTCAATTTTCCATATTGTGACAACATTTGAGAGTGAAAGAGCTAGAGAAAGCCTCAAAGTAATCCAATCTATCGTAAACTGCGTGATGCCATGCATTATGCTTCATTTATAAGCATTTTCTCAAGGAGCACCAATGATCAATTTAGAATGATCAAATTCACTAGCCGATCAATTTGACATGTCCACACTAAATCATCTCTATCTTTTAGTTTTGTATTCAGAATGACATGAATCCAATGCCCATGTTAAGCTAGCTCACTTTTCTAAACTGAGCAAAAAACTTAAGACCAAAATACCTACGACAAAGCCACCAAGTAATCCAATCTATCCCAAATTACGTGATACCATGCATTATGCTTCATTTGTAAACCGTTGCTCAATGAGCACCCACGATCAGTTTAGAATGATTATTTTTACTATCTGATCAACTTGACATGTCCGGACTAAATTGTTTTTAACTTTTGAGTCAGAATTCAGAATGACACGAATCTAACGCCCACGTAAAGTTAGCTCAATTTTCTATATTGTGGCAAAATATAAGACTAAATTAGCCAAGAAAAAGCCTTCAGGTAATCCAATCTATCCCAAACTACGTGATGCCATGCATTATGGTTCATTTGTAAGCATATGGTCACTGAGCACCAATGATCAGTTTAGAATGATCATTTTAACTAGGTGATCAACTTACATGTCCACACGAAATCATCTTTGACTTTTGATTTTTAGCGCAAAATCACATGAATCCAATACCCACGTTAAGCTAGCTCAATTTTTTACATTGTGACAAAATTTAAAACCAAAATAGCTATGACAAAGCCTATAAGTAATCCAATCTATCGCAAACTGCGTGATACCATGCATTATGCTTCATTTGTAAGCCTTTGCACAATGAACACCAATGGTCAGTTTAAAATGATCAATTTATTATTTGATGAACACTAAATCGTCTTCAACCTTTGATTCACAGTTCAGAATGATACAAATCCAAAGCCCACGTTAAGCTAGCTCATCCTTCAATATTGTGACAAAATTTAAAACTAAAATAGCTATGACAAAGCCTCCAAGTAATCCAATCTATACCAAACTGCTAACGCCATGCATTTTACTTCATTTGTAAACCTTTGCTCAATGAGCACCAGTGAACAGTTTAGAATGATCAAATTAACTGGCTGATCAACTTGACATGTCCGAACTATATCTTCTTTGATTTTTGATTCAGAGTTCAGAATGACACAAATCCAACGCCTACGTTAAGCTAACTCAATTTTCTACATTGTGACAAAATTTAAGACTGAAATAGCTACTACAAAGTTTCCAAGTAATCCAATCTATCCCGAACGACGTAATGCCATGCATTATACTTCATTTGGAAGCCTTTGGTCAATGAGCACCAATGATCAGTTTAGGATCATCATTTATACTAGCTGATCAACATAACATGTCCGCACTAAATTGTCTTTAAATTTTGAGTTAGAATTTTGAATGACACGAATCCAACGCCACGTAACGCTAGCTCAATTTTATATATTCAGACAAAATTTAAGACCAAAATAGCTATGACAAAGCGTCCAGGTAATCCAATCTATCCCAACTGGCGTGATGCCATGCATTATGCTACATTTGTAAATGTTTGCTCAATGAGCACCAGTGATCAGTTTAGAATGATCAATTGAACTGGCCGATCAACTTGAGAAGTCCGCACTAAATCATATTTCGCTTTTGATTTAGTGTTCAGAATGACACAAATCCAACGACCACGTTAAGCTAGCTCAATTTTCTTTATGGTGACAAAATTTAAGACCGAAATAGCTATGAGAAGGCCTCCATGTAATCCAATCTTTCCAAAAATGTGTGATGCCATGCATTATGCTTCATTTGTTAACCTTTGCACAATGAACACCAGTGATCAGTTTACAATGATCAATTTAACCCGCCGATCAACTAGAGATGTCTGCACTATATCTTCTTTCACTTTTGATTTAGTGTTCATAATGACACAAATCCAACCCCCATGATAAACTAACTGAATTTGATATATTGTGACAAAACATAAGACTGAAATAGCTATGACAAAGCCTTCAAGTAATCCAATCCATCCCAAAATGTGTGATGCCATGCATTATGCTTCATTTGTAAACCTTTGCACAATGAACACCAATAATCAGTTTAGAATGATCAATTTAACTGGCCGAACAATTTGACATGTCCACACTAAGTCATCTTTAACTTTTGATGCAGAGTTCTGAATGACACGAATCCAACGCCAATGTTAAGCTCGCCCAATTTTCTATATTGTGACAAAATTTAAGACCGAAATAGCTATGAGAAAGCCTCCAAGTAATCCAATCTATCCCAAACTATGTGATGTCATGCATTATGCTTCATTTGTAAGCCTTTGGTCAGTGAGCACCAATGATAAGGTTAGAATGATCATTTTAATTATCAGATCAACATGACATGTCCACACTAAATCGTCTTTAACTTTAGATTTTGAGCGCAAAATGACATGAATCCAACGCCCACGTTAAACTAGCTCAATTTTCTATATTGTTACAAAATTTAACACCGAAATAGCTATGTCAAATCCTCCAAGTATATCAATGTATCCCGAACTGCGTGATGCCATGCATTATGCTTCATTTGTAAACATTTGATCAATGAGAACCAGTGATAAGTTTAGAATGATTAATTTAACAGGCCGTTCAACTTGAGATGTCCGCACTAAATCAGCTTTCACTTTTGATTTAGTCTTCAGGATGACACAAATCCAATGCCCCCATTAATCTATCTCAATTTTCTTTATTATGACAAAATTTAAGACCAAAATAGCTATGAGAAGGCCTCCATGTAATCCAATCTATCCCAGAATGTGTGATGCCATGCATTATGCTTCATGTGTAAACCATTGCACAATGAGCACCAGTTATCAGTTTAGAATGATCAATTTGACTGGCCGATCAACTTGAGATTTCCGCACTATATTGTCTATCACTTTTGATTTAGTGTTCATAATGACACGAATGCAACGCCCACGTTAAGCTAACTAAATTTTCAATATTGCGACAAAATTTAAGACTAAAATAGCTACGACAAAGACTCCAAGTAATCAAATCTGTTCCAAACTGCGTGATGCCACACATTATGCTTCATTTGTAGCCTTTGCTCAATGAACAACAATGACCAGTTTAGAAGGATTAGTTTAACTAGCTGATCAACTTGACATGTCCACACTAAATCTTCTTTAACCTTTGATTTTGAGCATAAAATGACATGAATCCAATGCCCATGTTAAGCTAGCTCACTTTTCTAAATTGTGCAAAAAATTTAAGACCAAAATACCTACGAAAAAGCCACCAAGTAATCCAATCTATCCCAAATTACGTGATACCATGCATTATGCTTCATTTGTAAACCGTTGCTCAATGAGCACCCACGATCAGTTTAGAATGATTATTTTTACTATCTGATCAACTTGACATGTCCGGACTAAATTGTTTTTAACTTTTGAGTCAGAATTCAGAATGACACGAATCTAACGCCCACGTAAAGTTAGCTCAATTTTCTATATTGTGGCAAAATATAAGACTAAATTAGCCAAGAAAAAGCCTTCAGGTAATCCAATCTATCCCAAACAACGTGATGCCATGCATTATGGTTCATTTGTAAGCATATGGTCAATGAGCACCAATGATCAGTTTAGAATGATCATTTTAACTAGGTGATCAACTTACATGTCCACACTAAATCATCTTTGACTTTTGATTTTGAGCGCAAAATCACATGAATCCAACGCCCACGTTAAGCTAGCTCAATTTTTTATATTGTGACAAAATTTAAAACCAAAATAGCTATGACAAAGCCTATAAGTAATCCAATCTATCCCAAACTGTGTGATACCATGCATTATGCTTCATTTGTAAGCCTTTGATCAATGAACACCAATGATCAGTTTAAAATGATCAATTTAATTATTTGATGAACCCTAAATCGTCTTCAACCTTTGATTCACAGTTCAGAATGATACAAATCCAAAGCCCACGTTAAGCTAGCTCATTCTTCTATATTGTGACAAAATTTAAAACTAAAATAGCTTTGACAAAGCCTCCAAGTAATCCAATCTATACCAAACTGCTGACGCCATGCATTTTACTTCATTTGTAAACCTTTGCTCAATGAGCACCAATGAACAGTTTAGAATGATCAAATTAAATGGCTGATCAACTTGACATGTCCGCACTATATCTTCTTTGATTTTTGATTCAGAGTTCAGAATGACGCAAATCCAACACCTACGTTAAGCTAACTCAATTTTCAACATTAAAACAAAATTTAAGACTGAAATAGCTACTACAAAGTTTCCAAGTAATCCAATCTATCCCAAACGATGTAATGACATGCATTATACTTCATTTGTAAGCCTTTGGTCAATGAGCACCAATGATCAGTTTAGGATCATCATTTTTACTAGCTGATCAACTTAGCATGTCCGCACTAAATTGTCTTTAACTTTTGAGTTAGAATTTTGAATGACACGAATCCAACGCCACGTAAAGCTAGCTCAATTTTATATATTCAGACAAAAATTAAGACCAAAATAGCTATGACAAAGCGTCCAGGTAATCCAATCTATCCCAAATGGCGTGATGCCATGCATTATGCTACATTTGTAAATGTTTGCTCAATGAGCACCAGTGATCAGTTTAGAATGATCAATTGAACTGGCCGATCAACTTGAGATGTCCGCACTAAATCATATTTCCCTTTTGATTTAGTGCTCAGAATGACACAAATCCAACGCCCACGTTAGGCTACCTCAATTTTCTTTATGGTGACAAAATTTAAGACCGAAATAGCTATGAGAAGGCCTCCATGTAATCCAATCTTTCCAAAAATGTGTGATGCCATGCATTATGCTTCATTTGTTAACCTTTGCACAATGAGCACCAGTGATCAGTTTACAATGATCAATTTAACCTGCCGATCAACTCGAGATGTCTGCACTATATCTTCTTTCACTTTTGATTTAGTGTTCATAATGACACAAATCCAACCCCCATGATAAACTAACTGAATTTTGATAGATTGTGACATAACATAAGACTGAAATAGCTATGAGAAATCCTTCAAGTAATCCAATCTATCCCAAAATGTGTGATGCCATGCATTATGCTTTATTTGTAAACCTTTGCACAATGAACACCAATTATCAGTTTAAAATGATCAATTTAACTGGCCGAACAATTTTACATGTCCACACTAAGTCGTCTTTAACTTTTGATGCAGAGTTCTGAATGACACGAATCCAACGCCATTCGCCCAATTTTCTATATTGTGACAAACTTTAAGACCGAAATAGCTATGAGAAAGCCTCCAAGTAATCCAATCTATCCCAAACTACGTGATGTCATGCATTATGCTTCATTTGTAAGCCTTTCGTCAGTGAGCACCAATGATAAGTTTAGAATGATCATTTTAATTATCAGATCAACATGACTTGTCCACACTAAATCGTCTTTAACTTTTGATTTTGAGCGCAAAGTGACAGAATCCAACGTCCACGTTAATCTAGCTCAATTTTCTATATTGTTACAAAATTTAACACCGAAATAGCTATGACAAATCCTCCAAGTATATCAATGTATCCCGGACTGCGTGATGCCATGCATTATGCTTCATTTGTAAACTTTTGATCAATGAGAACCAGTGATAAGTTTAGAATGATCAATTTAACTGGCTGTTCAACTTGAGATGTCAGCACTAAATCATCTTTCACTTTTGATTTAGTCTTCAGGATGACACAAATCCAATGCCCCTGTTAATCTAACTCAATTTTCTTTATTATGACAAAATTTAAGACCAAAATAGCTATGAGAAGGCCTCCATGTAATCCAATCTATCCCAAAATGTGTTATGCCATGCATTATGCTTCATCTGTAAACTTGTGCACAATGAGCACCAGTGATCAGTTTAGAATGATCAATTTGACTGGCCGATCAACATGAGATATCCGCACTATATCTTCTTTCACTTTTGATTTAGTGTTCATAATGACACGAATCCAACCCCCATGTTAACCTAACTCAATTTTCTATAATGTGGCAAAATTTAAGACCGAAATAGCTCTGAAAAGCCTCCAAGTAATCCAATCTGTCCCAAACTGCGTGATGCCATGCATTATGCTTCTCTGTAAACCTTTGCACAATGAGCACCAGTTACCAGTTTAGAATGATCAATTTAACTAGCCGAATAATTTACCATGTCATCGCTAAGTCGTCTTTAACTTTTGATTAAGAGATCAGAATGACAGGAATCCAACGCCAATGTTAAGCTCAGTCAATTATCTATATGGTGACAAAATTTTATATCAAAATAGCTACGAAAAAGCCTCTAAGTAATCCAATCTATCCCAAATTGCGTGCTGCCATGCATTATGCTTCATTTGTAAACTTTTTCTCAATGAGCACACATGATCAGTTTAGAACCATTATATTTACTATCTGATCAACTTGACATGTATGCACTAAATTGTCATTAATTTTTGAGTCAGAATTCAGAATGACACGAATCCAATGCCCACGTAAAACTAGATCAATTTTCTATATTGTGACAAAATTTTAGACTTAAATAGCTAAGACAAAGCCTCGAGGTAATCCAATCTATCCCAAACGACATGATGACATGCATTAGGCTTTATTTGTAAAAGCCTTTGGTCACTGAGCACCAATGATCAGTTTAGAATGATCGTCTTTAACTTTTGATTTTGAGCGCAAAATCACATTAATACAATGCCCACGTTAAGCTAGCTCAAATTTTTGTCTTGTTACCAAATTTAAAAACGAAATAGCTATGTCAAAGCCTCCAAGTTATCCTATCAATCCCAAACTGCGTGATACCATGCATTATTCTTCATTTGTAAACCTTTGCTCAATGAGCACCAGTGAACAGTTTAGAATGATCAATTTAACTGGCCGATCAACCTGAGATGTCCGCACTACATCATCTTTCACTTTTGATTAAGTGTTCAAAATGACACAAATCCAACGCACACGTTGTGCTAACTAAATTTTCTTTATTGTGACAGAATTTAAGACCAAAATAGCTATGAGAAGGCCTCCATGTAATCCAATCCATCCCAAAATGTGTGATGCCATGCATTATGCTTCATTTGTAAACCTTTTCACAATGAGCACCACTGATCAGTTTAGAATGATCAATTTAACTGGCCGATGAACTTGAGATGTCTGCACTATATCTTCGTTCACTTTTGATTTAGTGTTCATAATGACACGAATGCAACGCCCACGTTAAGCTAACTAAATTTTCTATATTGCGACAAAATTTAAGACTAAAATAGCTATGACAAAGACTCCAAGTAATCAAATCTATCCCAAACTGCGTGATGCCATGCATTATGCTTCATTTGTTGCCTTTGCTTAATGAATACCAATGATCAATTTAGAAGGATTAGTTTAACTAGCTGATCAACTTGACAAGTCCACACTAAATCTTCTTTAACTTTTGATTTTGAGCATAAAATGACATGAATCCAATGCCCATGTTAAGCTAGCTCACTTTTCTAAATTGTGCAAAAACTTTAAGACCAAAATACCTACGACAAAGCCACCAAGTAATCCAATCTATCCCAAATTACGTGATACCATGCATTATGCTTCATTTGTAAACCGTTGCTCAATGAGCACCCACGATCATTTTAGAATGATTATTTTTACTATCTGATCAACTTGACATGTCCGGACTAAATTGTTTTTAACTTTTGAGTCAGAATTCAGAATGACACGAATCTAACGCCCACGTAAAGTTAGCTCAATTTTCTATATTGTGACAAAAATATAAGACTAAATTAGCCAAGAAAAAGCCTTTAGGTAATCCAATCTATCCCAAACTACGTGATGCCATGCATTATGGTTCATTTGTAAGCATTTGGTCACTGAGCGCCAATGATCAGTTTATAATGATCATTTTAACTAGGGGATCAACTTGACATGTCCACACTAAATCGTCTTTGACTTTTGATTTTGAGCGCAAAATCACATGAATCCAATGCCCACGTTAAGCTAGCTCAATTTTTTATATTGTGACAAAATTTAAAACCAAAATAGCTATGACAAAGCCTATAACTAGTCCAATCTATCCCAAACTGCGTGATACCATGCATTATGCTTCATTTGTAAGCCTTTGCTCAATGAACATCAATGATCAGTTTAAAATGATCAATTTAATTATTTGATGAACACTAAATCGTCTTTAACCTTTAATTCACAGTTCAGAATTATACAAATCCAAAGCCCACATTAAGCTAGCTCATTCGTCTATATTGTGAAAAAATTTAAAACTAAAATAGCTATGACAAAGCCTCCAAGTAATCCAAGCCCAAATTTTACTTCATTTGTAAACCTTTGCTCAATGAGCACCAATGAACAGTTTAAAATGATCAAATTAACTGGCTGATCAGCTTGACATGTTTGCACTAAATCTTCTTTAATTTTTGATTCAGAGTTCAGAATGACACGAATCCAACGCCTACGTTAAGCTAACTAAATTTTCTACATTGTGACAAAAGTTAAGACCGAAATAGCTACTAGAAAGTTTCCAAGTAATCCAATCTATCCCAAACTACGTAATGCCATGCATTATACTTCATTTGTAATCCTTTGGTCAATGAGCACTAATGATCAGTCTAGGATCATCATTTTTACTAGCTGATCAACTTAACATGTCCGCACTAAATTGTCTTTAACTTTTGAGTTAGAATTTTGAATGACACGAATCCAATGCCACGTAAAGTTAGCTCAATTTTATATATTCAGACAAAATTTAAGACCGAAATAGCTATGACAAAGCGTCCAGGTAATCCAATCTATCCCAAATAGCATGGTGCCATGCATTATGCTACATTTGTAAACGTTTGCTCAATGAGCACCAGTGATCAGCTTAGAATGATCAATTGAATTGGCCGATCAACTTGAAATGTCCGCACTAAATCATCTTTCGCTTTTGATTTAGTGTTCAGAATGACACAAATCCAACCCCCATGATAAACTAACTGAATTTGATATATTGTGACAAAACATAAGACTGAAATAGCTATGAGAAAGCCTTCAAGTAATCCAATCCATCCCAAAATGTGTGATGCCATGCATTATGCTTCATTTGTAAACCTTTGCACAATTAGCACCAATTATCAGTTTAGAATGATCAATTTAACTGGCCGAACAATTTGACATGTCGACACTAAGTCGTCTTTAACTTTTGATTCAAAGTTCTGAATGACACGAATCCAACGCCAATGTTAAGCTCGCCCAATTTTCTATATTGTGACAAAATTTAAGACCGAAATAGCTATGAGAAAGCCTCCAAGTAATCCAATCTATCCCAAACTACGTGATGTCATGCATTATGCTTCATTAGTAAGCCTTTCATCAGTGAGCACCAATGATAAGTTTAGAATGACCATTTTAATTATCAGATCAACATGACATGTCCACACTAAATCGTTTTTAACTTTTGATTTTGAGCGCAAATGACATGAATCCAACACCGACGTTAATCTAGCTCAATTTTCTATAGTGTTACAAAATTTGACACCGAAATAGCTATGAAAAATCCTCCAAGTATATCAATGTATCCCGAACTGCGTGATGCCATGCATTATGCTTCATTTGTAAACTTTTGCTCAATGAGAACCAGTGATAAGTTTAGAATGATCAGTTTAACTGGCAGTTCAACTTGAGAGGTCCGCACTAAATCATCTTTCACTTTTGATTTAGTCTTCAGGATGACACAAATCCAATGCCCACGTTAATCTAACTCAGT
Source organism: Pugionium cornutum (assembly GCA_018901935.1). Lineage (NCBI taxonomy): Eukaryota > Viridiplantae > Streptophyta > Magnoliopsida > Brassicales > Brassicaceae > Pugionium > Pugionium cornutum. The sequence continues at coordinate 26,183,100 of JAENJI010000013.1, read as the reverse complement.
TTTCTTTATTATGACAAAATTTAAGACCAAAATAGCTATGAGAAGGCCTCCATGTAATCCAATCTATCCCAAAATGTGTGATGCCATGCATTATGCTGCATTTGTAAACCTTTGCACAATGAGCACCAGTGATCAGTTTAGAATGATTAATTTGACTGGCCGATCAACTTTTGATATCCGCACTATATCTTCTTTCACTTTTGATTTAGTGTTCATAATGACACGAATCCAATCCCCATGTTAACCTAACTCAATTTTCTATAATGTGGCAAAATTTAAGACCAAAATAGCTCTGAAAAGCCTACAAGTAATCCAATCTATCCCAAATTGTGTGATGCCATGCATTATGCTTCATTTGTAAACTTTTGCTCAATGAGCACACATGATCAGTTTAGAACCATTATATTTACTAGCTGATCAACTTGAAATGTATGCACTAAATTGTCATTAACTTTTGAGTCAGAATTCAGAATGACACGAATCCAATGCCCACGTAAAGCTAGCTCAATTTTCTATATTTTGACAAAATTTTAGACTTAAATAGCTAAGACAAAGCCTCCAGGTAATCCAATCTATCCCAAACCACATGATGACATGCATTAGGCTTTATTTGTAAAAGCCTTTGGTCATTGAGCACCAATGATCATTTTAGAATGATCGTCTTTAACTTTTGATTTTGGGCGAAAAATCACATGAATACAATGCCCACGTTAAGCTACCTCAAATTTTTGTCTTGTTATCAAATTTAAAACCGATATAGCTATGTAAAAGCCTCCAAGTTATCCTATCAATCCCAAACTGCGTGATACCATGCATTATACTTCATTTGTAAACCTTTGCTCAATGAGCACTAGTGAACAGCTTAGAATGATCAATTTAACTGGCCGATCAACCTGAGATGTCCGCACTACATCATCTTTCACTTTTGTTTAAGTGTTCAGAATGACACAAATCCAACGCACACGTTGTGCTAACTAAAGTTTCTTTATTGTGACAGAATTTTAGACCGAAATAGCTATGAGAAGGCCTCCATGTAATCCAATCTATCCCAAAATGTGTGATGCCATGCATTATGCTTCATTTATAAACCTTTTCACAATGAGCACCACTGATCAGTTTTGAATGATCAATTTAACTGGCCGATCAACTTGAAATGTCTGCACTATATCTTTGTTCACTTTTGATTTAGTGTTCATAATGACACGAATCCAACCCCGTTAACCTAACTCAACTTTCTATATTGTGACAAAATTTAAGACCAAAATAGCTATGAGAAAGCCTCCAAATAACCCAATCTATCCCAAACTACGTGATGCCATGCATTATGCTTTATTTGTAAACCTTTGCACAATGAGCACCAGTTATCAGTTTAGACTGATCAATTTAACTGGCCGAACAATTTGACATGTCCGGACTAAGTCGTATTTAACTTTGGATTCAGGGTTTAGAACGACACGAATCCAACGCCAATGTTAAACTCGCTCAATTATCTATATAGTGACAATCTATCCCAAACTGCGTGATGCCATCCATTATACTTCATTTGTAAACCTTTGCTTAATTTGCAACAGTAATCAGTTTAGAATGATCTATTTAACTGGCCGATCAACTTGACATGTTCGCACTAAATTGTCTTTAACTTTTGATTCAGAGTTTAGAATGACACAACCTATCCCAAACTGCGTGATGCCATGCATTATGCTTCATTTGTATTGTTCAATGACCACCAGTGATCAGTTTGGATGATCAATTTAACTGGCCCAGGAGTTTGACATTTGCGCACTAAATTGTTTTTCACTTTTGATTCAAAGTTCAGAATGACACGAATCCAACGGCCACGTTAAGGTTGCTCAATTTTCTATATTGCGACAAAATTTAAGACCAAAATAGCTACGACAAAGCCTCTTAGCAATCCCATCTATCCCAAACTACGTGATGCCATACATTATGTTTCATTCGTAAACTTTTGCGTAATGAGCACCAATGATAAGTGTAGAATGATCAATTCAACTGGCTGATAGGCTTGACATGTTCACAATAAATCATCTTTAACTTTTGATTTCGTGTTCAGAATGACACGAATCCAACAACCACATTAAGCTAGCTCAATTTTCTATATTGCAACAAAATTTAAGATCAAAATAGCAATGACAAAGCATCCAAATAATCCAACCTATCCCAAACTGTGTGATGTTAAGAATTAGGCTTCATTTGTAAACCTTTACTTAATTAGCAACATTGATCAGTTTAGAATGATTTATTCAACTGGCTGATCAACTTGACATGTTCGCAGTAAAACATTTTTAAGTTTGGTTTAGTATTCAGAATTACACGAATCCAACGTCCACGTTAATCTAACACAATTTTCTATGTTGTGACAATTTAAGACCGAAGTACATACGAAAAAGCCTCCAAGTAATCCAATCTGTCCTATATTGTGTGAAGCCATGCATTATGCTTCATTTGTAAACGTTTGCTCAATATGCAACAGTGATCAGTTTACAATGATCTATTTAACTAGCCGATCAGTTTGATATATCTGCACTAAATTCTCTTTAACTTTTGATTCAAAGTTCAGAATGACACGAATCCAACGCCCACGTTAAGCTAGCTTCATTTTCTAAATTGTGACAAAATTTAACACCGAAATAGCTACAACAAACCCTCCAATTAATCCAATCTATCCCAGCCTGTGTGGTGTCATGCATTATGCTTCACTTGTAAACCTTTGGTCAATGATCACCAGTGATAAGTTTCGAATGATCAATTTGACTGGCCGAGAACTTTGACATGTCCATAATCATCTTTAAATTTTGATTCAGAGTTTAAAATGACACGAGTTCAACGCCCACGTTAAGCTAGCTCAATCTTCTATATTGTGACAAAATTTAAGAGTGAATTAGCTATGACAAAGCCTCTAAGTAATCGAATCTATCCTAAATTACGTGATGCCATGAATTGTGTTTCATTTGTAAACTTTTGCTCAATGAGCACCAATGAACAGTGTAGAATAATCAATTAACAGGCAGATAGACTTGACATGTTCGTATTAAATCGTATTTAACTTTTGATTTCGTGTTCAGAAAGACACGAATCCAACGCCCACGTTAAGCTAGCTGAATTTTCCATATAGTGACAAAATTTAAGACCGAAATAGCTACTAGAATCCCTCCAAGTAATCCAATCTATCCCAAACTGCGTGATGACATGCATTATGCTTCATTTGTAAACCTTTGCTCAATGAGCACCAGTGACCAGCTTGTAGTGGTTAATTTAAGTGGCCGAGCAGTTTGACAAGTCCGTACTAAATCGGCTATAACTTTTGATACATAGTTTATAATGACACGAATTCGACACCCACGTTAAGCTAGCATAATTTTCTATATTGTGACAAAATTTAAGACAAAAATAGCTATGCAAAGCCTCCAAGTAATTCAATCTATCTCAAACTCTGTGATGCCTTCCATTCTGGTTCATTTGTAAGCCTTTCCTCAATGAGCACCAATGATCAGTTTGGAATGATTAACTAAACTGGCCGATCAAATAGGCATATCTACACTAAATCGTCCTTAACTTTTGATTCAAAGTTCAAAATGACACAAATCCAACACCCAGATTAAGCTAGCTCAACATTCTATATTGTGACAAAATTTATGAGCGAAATAGCTACGACAAATCCTCCAAGTAATCCAATCTATCCCAAACTGCGTGATGCCATGCATTATGCTTCATTTGTAAACCTTTGCTCAATGAGCACCAGTGATCATATTGGAATGATCAATTTAACTTCCCGAGCAGTTTGAAATGTCCGCACTAAATTATTTTTTACTTTTGATTCAAAGTTTAGAATGACACGAACCCAACACACACGTTAAGCTTGCTCAATTTTATATATTGCGACAAAATTTAAGACAAAATGGCTATGACAAGGCCTCTAAGTAATCCAATCTATCCCAAACTACATGATGCCATGCATTATGTTTCATTTGTAAAATTTTGCTCAATGAGCACCAATGACCAGTGTAGAATAATCAATTTAACAGGCCGATAGACTTGGCATGTTTGCGCTAAATCTTTGTTAACTTTTGATTAGTGTTCAGAATGACACGAATCCAACACCCACATTAATCTAGCTCTATTTTCCATATTGTGACAAGATTTAAGACCAAAATAGCTACAAAAAATCCTCCAAGTAATCCAACCTATCCCAAACTGCGTGATGCCATGCATTATGATTCATTTGTAAACCTTTGTTCAATGAGAACTAGTGATCAGTTTGGATGATCAATTTAACTGCCCCAGGAGTTTGACATGTGCGCACTAAATTGTTTTTCACTTTTGATTCAAAGTTCAGAATTCCGCCGGAGCTTCATGGGTGTTGCCCCGTTCCCCAATCAGATGACACAAATCCAACGGCCACGTTAAGTTAGCTCAATTTTCTATATTGCGACAAGATTTAAGACCGAAATAGCTACGACCGAGCCACTAAGTAATCCCATCTATCCCAAACTATGTGATGCTATGCATTATGTTTCATTCCTAAACTTTTGCTCAATGAGCACAAATGATCAGTGTAGAATGATCAATTTAACTGGCCGATAGGCTTGACATGTTCGCAGTAAATCATCTTTAACTTTTGATTTTGTGTTAAGAATGACACGAATCCAACAACCACGTTAAGCTAGCTTAATTTTCTATATTGCAACAAAATTTAAGACCAAAATAGCAATGGCAAAGCCTCCAATTAATCCAATCTATCCCAAACTGCGTGATATCATGAATTATGCTTCATTTGTAAACCTTTGCTCAATGTGCAACAATGATCAGTTTAGAATGGTCTATTTAACTAGCTGATCAGTTTGACATATCTGCACTAAATTCTCTTTAACTTTTGATTTAAAGTTCAGAATGACACGAATCCAATGCCCACGTTAAGCTAGCTTCACTTTCTATATTGTGACAAAATTTAGCACCAAAATAGCTACGACGAACCCTCCAGGTAATCCAATCTATCCCAACCTGCGTGGTGTCATGAGTTATGCTTCATTTGTAAACCTCAGCTCAATGATCACCAGTGATCAGTTTTGAATGATCAATCTAACTGCCCGAGAACTTTGACATGTCCATAATCTGTTTAACTTTTGATTCAGAGTTTAGAATGACACGAATTCAACGCCCACGTTAGGCTAGCTCAATTATCTATATTGCGACAAGATTTAAGAGCGAAATAGCTACGACAAAACCTCTAAGTAATCGATTCTATCCCTAATTACGTGTTGCCAAGAATTGTGTTTCATTTGTAAACTTTTGCTCAATGAGCACCAATGGAAAGTGTAGAATAATCAATTAAACAGGCCGATAGACTTGACATGTTCGCATTAAATCGTATTTAACTTTTGATTTTGTGTCCAGAATGACACGAATCCCATGCCCACGTTAAACTAGCTCAATTTTCTATATAGTGACAAAATTTAAGACCGGAATAGTTACGAGAATCCCTCTAAGTAATCCAATTTATTCCAAACTGCGAGATGACATGCATTATGCTTCATTTGTAAACCTTTGCACAATGAGCACCAGTGACCAGCTTGGACAAGTCAATTTAACTGGCCGAGCAGTTTGGTATGTTCGAACTAAAACATCTTTAACTTTTGATTCAGAGTTAAGAATGACACAAATCCAACGCCCACATGAAGCTAGCTCAATTTTCTATATTGTGACAAAACTGAAGACTGAAATAGCTACAACAAAGTCTCCAAGCAATCCAATCTATCTCAAACTCTGTGATGCCATGCATTCTGCTTCATTTGTAAACCTTTGCTCAACGAGCAACAATGATCAGTTTGGAATGATTAACTAAACTGGCCGATCAAATAGGCATAGCCGCACTAAATCGTCTTTAACTTTTGATTCAAAGTTTGGAATGACACGAATCCAACACCCATATTAAGCTAGCTCAATTTTCTTTATTGTGACAAAATTTAAGAGCGAAATAGGTACAACAAAGCCTCCAAGTAATCCAATCTATCCCAAACTGCGTGATGCCATGCATTATGCTTCATTTGTAAACCTTTGCTCAATGAGCACCAGTGATCAGTTTGGAATGATCAATTTAACTTCCCGAGAAGTTGGACATGTCCGCACTAAATTGTTTCAAAGTTCTGAATGACACGAATCCAACGCCCACGTTAATCGAGCTCAATTTTATATATTGTGACAAAATTTAAGACCAAAATGGCTATGACAAAATCTCTAAGTAATCCAATCTATCCCAAACTACATGATGCCATGCATTATGTTTCATTTGTAAAATTTTGCTCAATGAGGACCAATGATCAGTGTAGAATAATCAATTTAACAGGCCGATAAACTTGGCATGTTCGAAGTAAATCGTCTTTAACTTTTGAGTTAGTGTTCAGAATGACACGAATCCAACACCCACGTTAAGGTAGCTCAATTTTTCATATTGTGATAAGATTTAAGACTGAAATAGCTATGAGAAATCCTCAAAGTAATCCAACATATCCTAAATTGCGTGATGTCATGCATTATGCTTCATTTGTAAACCTTTGTGCAATGAGCATCATTGAGCAGTTTGGATGATCAATTTAACTGGCCAAGGAGTTCAACGCCCACGTTAACCTAGCTCAATTTTCGATATTGCGAGAAAATTAAAAACCAAAATAGCTACGCCAAAGGCTCTAAGTAGTCCAACATATCCCAAACTAGGTGATGCCATGCATTATGTTTCATTTTTAAACCTTTGCTAAATAAGAACCACTTATCAGTTAAGAATGTTAATTTCACTGTCCGAGCAACATAACATGTTTGCACTAAATCATCTTTAACCTTTTATTTAATGTTCAGGATGACACGAATCCAACGCCCACGTTAAACTAGCACAATTTTCTATATTGTGACAAAATGGAAGACCGAAATAGCTACGACCAAGCTTCCAAGTAATCCAATGTATCCCAAACCGCATCATGCCATGCATTATGCTTCATTTGAAAACCTTTACTCAATTAGCAATAGTGGTCAGTTTAAATTTATCTATTTAACAGGAAGATCAGTTTGACATGTCTGCACTATATTGTCTTTAACTTTTGATTCAGAGTTCAGAATGACAAGAATCCAACAACCATATTAAGCTAGCTCAATTTTCTATATTGTGAAAAAATTTAAGACCAAAATAGCTACGACAAAGCTTCCAAGTAATCCAATCTATCCCAAACTGCGTGATCCATGCATTATGATTCATTTGTAAACGATTACTCAATGAGCACCAGTGATTAGTTTGGAATGAGCAATTTAACTGGCCGAGCATTTTGACATGTCCGCACTAAATTGTTTTTGACTTTTGATTCAAAGTTCAGAACCACACGATTCAAAGTTCAGAACGACACGAATCAAACGCCCACGTTAAGGTAGCTCAATTTTCTATATTGCAACAAAAGTTAAGACCAAAATAGCTATGACAAAGCCTCTAAAAAATCCAATCTATCCCAAACAACGTGATGCCATGCATTATGTTTCATTTGTAAACTTTTGCTCTATGAGCACTAATGTTCAGTGTAGAATGATCAAGTTAACTAGTCGATAGACTTGACATGTTCACACTAAATGGTCTTTTAACTATTGATTTAGTTTTCAGAAAGACACGAATCCAACACCCACGTTAAGCTAGCTCAATTTTCTATATTGTGACATAATTTAAGATCAAACTAGCAACGAAAAAGCCTCCAAGTAATCCAATCCATCCCAAACTTCGTGATGCCATGCATTATGCTTCATTTGTAAACTTTTGCATAATTAGCAACAGTAATCAGTTTTAAACGATCTATTTAACTTACCGATCAGTTTAACATGTCCGCATAAATCGTCTTTAAATTTTGATTTAGAGTTTAGAATGACACGAATCCAACGCCCACGTTAAGGTAGCTCAATTTGCTATATTCTGACAAAATGTTAGACCAAAATAGCTACGAGAAAGTCTCCAAGTATTACAATCTATCCCAAACTGTGTGATGCCATGCATTATGCTTCATTTGTAAACCTTTGCTCAATGAGCACCAGTGACCAGTTTGGAATGATCAATTTAACTCGCCGACCAGTTTGACATGTTCGCACTAAATCTTCTTTAACATTTTATTCACAGTTTAGAATGACACGAATTCAACGCCCACATTAAGGGAGCACAATTTTCAATATTGTGACAAAATTTAATACCGAAATAGCAATGACAAAGCCTCCAAGTAGTCCAATCTATCTCAAACTCCGTAATGCCATGCATTACGCTTCATTTGTAAACCTTTGTTCAATGAGCACCAATGATCAGTTTAGAATGATCAATAAAACTGGCCGATGAACTTGACATATCCGCACTAAAACATCTTTAACTTTTGATTCAAAGTTAAGAATGACACGAATCCAATGCCCACATGAAGCTAGCTCAATTTTCTATATTCTGACAAAATTGAAGACCGAAATAGCTTTGATAAAGCCTCCAAGTAATCCAATCTATCCCAAACTGTGTGATGCCATGCATTATGTTTCATTTAAAAACTTTTTCTCAATGAGCACCAATAATTAGTGTAGAATGATCAATTTAACTGGCCGATACACTTCACATCTTTGCACTAAATCGTCTTTAACTTTTGATTTAGACTTCAGAATGACATGAATTGAACACCCACGTTAAGGTACCTCAATTTTCTATATTGCGACAAAATTTAAGAACAAAATAGCTACGACAAAGCCTTCAAAGAATCCAATCTATCCTAAAATGCGTGATGCCATGCATTATGCTTCATTTGTTAAGCTTTGCTAAATAAGCACCACTTATCAGTTAAGAATGATTAATTTCACTGGCCGAGCAACATAACATGTTCGCACCGAAATAGCTATGACAAAGCCTCCAAGTAGTCCAATCTATCTCAAACTCCGTGATACCATGCATTACGCTTCATTTGTAAACCTTTGCTCAATGAGCACCAATGATCAGTTTAGAATGATCAATAAAACTGGCCGATGGACTTGACATATCCGCACTAAAACATGTTTAACTTTTGATTCAGAGTTAAGAATGACACGAATCCAACGCCCACATGAAGCTAGCTCAATTTTCTATATTGTGATAAAATTGAAGACTGAAATAGCTACGACAAAGCCTCCAAGTAATCCAATCTATCCCAAACTGTGTGATGCCATGCATTATGCTTCGTTTGTAAACCTTTGCTCAACGAGCAGCAGTGGTCAATTTGGAATGATCAATTTAACTGTCCGACCAGTTTGACATCTCCGCACAAAATTGTTTTAAATTTTTTATTCAAAGTTCAGAATGACATGAATCCAACACCCAGTTAAACTAGCACAATTTTCTATATTGCGACGAAATTTAAGCCCCAAAATAGCTACGACAAAGCCTCAAACTAATCCAGTCTATCCCAAACTACGTGATGCCATGCATTATGTTTCATTTGTAAATTTTTGCTCAATGAGCACCAATGATCAGTGCATAATGATCAATTTAACTAGCCGATAGACTTGACATGTTTGCACTAAATCATTTTTAACTATTGATTTAGTTTTCAGAAAGACACGAGTCGAACACCCACGTTAAGCTAGCTCGATTTTCTAGCTACGATAATTAGCTACGAAAAAGCCTCCAAGTAATCTAATCCATCCCAAACTTCGTGATGCCATGCATTATGCTTCATTTGTAAACTTTTGCTTAATTAGCAACAGTGATCAGTTTAAAATGATCTATTTAGCTGGCCGATCATTTTAACATGTCCGCATAAATCGTCTTTAACTTTTTTTTTAGAGTTTATAATGACACGAATCCAACGCCAACGTTAAGGTAGCTCAATTTTCTATGTTCTGACAAAATGTAAAACCAAAATAGCAACGACAAAGCCTCCAAGTAATCCAATCTATCCCAAACTGCATGATGCCATGCATTATGTTTCTTTTGTAAACCTTTGCTCAATGAGCACAAGTGACCAGTTTGGAACGATCAATTTAACTCGCCGACCCGTTTGACGTGTTCGCACCAAATCTTCTTTAACTTTTAATTCACAGTTTAGAATGACACGAATTCAACGCCCACATTAAGGGAGCACAATTTTCTATATTGTGTGAAAATTTAAGACCGAAATAGCTATGATAAAGCCTCCATGTAGTCCAATCTATCTCAAACTCCGTGATGCCATGCATTATGCTTCATTTTTAAACCTTTTCTCAATGAGCACCAATGATCAGTATAGAATGATCAATTAAACTGGCTGAAAAACTTGACATATCCGCAGTAAAACGTCTTTAACTTTTGATTCAGAGTTAACAATGACACGAATCCAACGCCCACATTAAGCTATCTCAACCTTTGATATTGTGACAAAGGGTAAGACCAAAATAGCTACAACAAATCTTCCAAGTAATCCAATCTATACCAAACTGTGTGATGCCATGCATTATGCTTCATTTGTAAACCTTTGCCTAACAAGCAGCAGTGATCAGTTTGGAATGATCAATTTCACTGTCCGAGCAGTTTGACATGTGCGCATAAAATTGTTTTAAAATTTTGATTCAAAGTTCAGAACGACACGAATCCAATGCCCACGTTAAACTAGCGCAATTTCCTCTATTGCGACCAAATTTAAGTCCCAAAATAGTTACGACAAAGCCTCTAAGGAATCCAATCTATCCCAAACTACGTGATGCCATGCATTATGTTTCATTTGTAAACTTTTGCTCAATGAGCACCAATGATCAGTGTAGAATGATCAATTTAACTGGCCGATTGACTTGACATGTTTGCACTAAATCGTCTTTAACTATTGATTTAGTTTTCAGAAAGACATGAATCCAACGCCCACGTTAAGCTTGCTCAATTTTCTATATTGTGACAGAATTTAAGATCAAACTAGCTACAAAAAAGCCTCCAAGTAATCCAATCCACCCCAAACTTCCTGATGCCATGCACTATGCTTCATTTGTAAAATTTTGCTTAATTAGCAACAGGGATCAGTTTAAAATAATCTATTTAACTGGCCGATCAGTTTGACATGTCCGCACATATCGTCTTTAACTTTTGATTTCGAGTTCAAAATGACACGAATCCAACGCCCACGTTAAGTTCGCTCAATTTTTTATATTCTGACAAAATGTTTGACCAATATAGGTACGACAAAGCCTCCGAGTAATTCAATCTATCCAAAACTAAGTGATGCCATGCATTATGCTTCATTTTTAAACCTTTGCTCAATGAGCACCAATGATCAGTATAGAATGATCAATTAAACTGGCTGAACAACTTGACATATCCGCAGTAAAACGTCTTTAACTTTTGATTCAGAGTTAAGAATGACACGAATCCAACGCCCACATTAAGCTAGCTCAACTTTCGATATTGTGACAAAAGGTAAGACCAAAATAGCTACAACAAATCTTCCAAGTAATCCAATCTATACCAAACTGTGTGATGCCATGCATTATGCTTCATTTGTAAACCTTTGCTTAACAAGCAGCAGTGATCAGTTTGGAATGATCAATTTCACTGTCCGAGCAGTTTGACATGTGCGCATAAAATTGTTTTAAAATTTTGATTCAAAGTTCAGAACGACACGAATCAAATGCCCACGTTAAACTAGCGCAATTTCCTCTATTGCGACCAAATTTAAGTCCCAAAATAGTTACGACAAAGCCTCTAAGGAATCCAATCTATCCCAAATTACGTGATGCCATGCATTATGTTTCATTTGTAAACTTTTGCTCAATGAGCACCAATGATCAGTGTAGAATGATCAATTTAACTGGCCGATTGACTTGACATGTTTGCACTAAATCGTCTTTAACTATTGATTTAGTTTTCAGAAAGACATGAATCCAACGCCCACGTTAAGCTTGCTTAATTTTCTATATTGTGACAGAATTTAAGATCAAACTAGCTACGAAAAAGCCTCCAAGTAATCCAATCCACCCCAAACTTCCTGATGCCATGCACTATGCTTCATTTGTAAACTTTTGCTTAATTAGCATTAGGGATCAGTTTAAAATAATCTATTTAACTGGCCGATCAGTTTGACATGTCCGCATATATCGTCTTTAACTTTTGATTTCGAGTTCAGAATGACACGAATCCAACGCCCACGTTAAGTTCGTTCAATTTTTTATATTCTGACAAAATGTTTGACCAATATAGGTACGACAAAGCCTCTGAGTAATTCAATCTATCCAAAACTAAGTGATGCCATGCATTATGCTTCACTTGTAAACCTTTGCTCAATGAGCACCAGTGATCAGTTTAGAATGATCAATAAAACTGGCCGATGAACTTAACATATCCGCACTAAAACATCTTTAACTTTTCATTTAGATTTAAGAATGACACGAATCCAACGCCCACATGAAGCTTGCTCAATTTTCTATATTGTGACAATATTGAAGACCGAAATAGCTACGACAAAGCGTCCAAGTAATCCAATCTATCCCAAACTGTGTGATGCCATGCATTATGCTTCATTTGTAAACCTTTGCTCAACGAGCAGCAGTGATCAGTTTGGAATGATCAATTTAACTGTCCGACCAGTTTGACATGTCTGCACAAAATTGTTTTAAAATTTTTATTCACAGTTCAGACTGACACGAATCCAACGCCCACTTAAACTAGCGCAATTTTCTATGTTGCGACCAAATTTAAGCCCCAAAATAGCTACGACAAAGCCTCAAAGTAATCCAATCTATCCCAAACTATGTGATGCCATGCATTATGTTTCATTTGTAAACTTTTGCTCAATGAGCACCAATGATCAGTGCAGAATGATCAATTTTACTAGCCGATAGACTTGACATGTTTGCACTAAATTGTTTTTAAATATTGATTTAGTTTTCAGAAAGACACGAGTCCAACACCCACGTTAAGCTAGCTCAATTTTCTATATTATGAAAGAATATAAGATCAAACTAGCTAGGAAAAAGCCTCCAAGTAATCCAATCCATCCCGAACTTCGTGATGCCATGCATTATGCTTCATTTGTAAACTTTTGTTTAATTAGCAACAGTGATCAGTTTAAAACGATCTATTTAACTGGCCGATCATTTTAACATGTCCGCATAAATCATCTTTAACTTTTGATTTAGAGTTTATAATGACATGAATCCAACGCCCATGTTAAGGTACCTCAATTTTCTATATTCTGACAAAATGTCAGACCAAAATAGCTACGACAAAGCCTCCAAGTAATCCAATCTATCCCAAACTGCGTGATGCCATGCATTATGCTTCTTTTGTAAACCTTTGCTCAATGAGCACAAGTGACCAGTTTGGAATGATTAATTTAACTCGCCGACCAGTTTGACATGTTCGCACTAAATCTTCTTTAACTTTTTATTCACAGTTTAGAATGACACGAATTCAACGCCCACATTGAGGGAGCACAATTTTCTATATTGTGTGAAAATTTAAGACCAAAATAGCTATGATAAAGCCTCTATGTAGTCCAATCTATCTCAAACTCCGTGATGCCATGCATTATGCTTCATTTGTAAACCTTTGCTCAATGAGCACCAATGATCAGTATAGAATGATCAATTAAACTGGCTGACCAACTTGACATATCTGCACTAAAACGTCTTTAACTTTTGATTCAGAGTTAAGAATGACACGAATCCAACGCCCACATTAAGCTAGCTCAACTTTCTATATTGTGACAAAAGGTAAGACCAAAATAGCTACAAAAAATCCTCCAAGTAATCCATTCTATCCCAAACTGTGTGATACCATGCAGTATGCTTCATTTGTAAACCTTTGCTCAACGAGCAGCAGTGATCAGTTTGGAATGATCAATTTAACTGTCCGAGCAGTTTGACATGTACGCAAAAAAATTGTTTTAAAATTTTGATTCAAAGTTCAGAATGACACGAATCCAACGCCCACGTTAAACTAGCGCAATTTCCTCTATGTCGACCAAATTTAAGCCCCAAAACAGCTACGACAAAGCCTCTAAGTAATCCAATCTAACCCAAACTACGTGATGCCATGCATTATGTTTCATATGTAAACTTTTGCTCAATGAGCACCAATGATCAGTGTAGAATGATCAATTTAACTGGCCGATAGACTTGACATGTTTGCACTAAATCGTCTTTAATTATTGATTTAGTTTTCAGGAAGAAACGAAACCAACGCCCACGTTAAGCTTGCTCAATTTTCTATATTGTGACAGAATTTAAAATCAAACTAGCTACGGAAAAGCCTACAAGTAATTCAATCCATCCCAAACTTCCTGATGCCATGCACTATGCTACATTTGTAAACTTATGCTTAATTAGCAACAGTGATCAGTTTAAAATGATCTATTTAACTGGCCGATCAGTTTGACATGTCCGCATATATCGTCTTTAACTTTTGATTTGGAGTTCAGAATGACACGAATCCAATGCCCACGTTAAGTTCGCTCAACTTTTTTATATTTTGACCAAATGTTAGACCAATATAGCTACGACAAAGCCTCCAAGTAATTCAATCTATCGCAAACTGCGTGATGCCATGCATTATGCTTCATATGTAAACCTTTACTCAATGAGCACCGGGGATCAGTTTGGATGATAAATTTAACTGGCCGAGCAGTTTGCCTTGTCTGAAGTAAATTTTTTTTTTAACTTTTGATTCAAAGTTCAGAATGACGTGAATCCAACGGCCATGTTAAAGTAGCTCAAATTTCTATATTGCGACAAAATTTAAGACCGAAATAGCTACGACAAATCGTCTAAGGAATCAAAACTATTCCGAACTACGTGATGCCATGCATTATGTTTCATTTAAAAACTTTTTCTCAATGAGCACCAATGATTAGTGTAGAATGATCAATTTGATTGGCCGATACACTTCACATGTTTGCACTAAATCGGCTTTAACTTTTGATTTAGACTTCAGAATGACATGAATCAAACACTCAGGTTAAGCTAGCTCAATTTTCTATATAGTGACAAAATTTAAGAACAAAATAGCTATGACAAAGCCTTCAAAGAATCCAATCTATCCTAAAATGTGTGATGCCACGCATTATGCTTCATTTGTTAACCTTTGCTTAATTAGCAACAGTGATCAGTTTAGAATGATCTATTTAAGTGGCCGATCAGTTTCACATGTCCGCACTAAATCATCATTAACTTTTGATTCAGAGCTCAGAATGACACGAATCCAACACCCACGTTAAGCTATCTCAATATTCTATATTGTGACAAAATTTAAGACCGAAATAGCTTTGAAAAACTCTCTAAGTAATCCAATTTATCTCAAATTAAGTGATGCCGTGCATTATGTTTCATTATTAAACCTTTTCTCAATGAGCACCAATGATCAGTTGAAAATGATTAAGTTCACTGGCCAATGAACATGACATGTTCGCACTAAATCGTATCTAACTTTTTTTTTAATGTTCACAATGACAAAAATCCAACGCCCACATTAAGATAGCACAATTTTCTCTATGGTGACAAAATTTAAGACCAACATAGTTATGAAGAAGCCTCCAAGTAATCCACTCTATCCCAATCTGCGTCATGCCATGCATTATGCTTCATTTGTAAACCTTTGCTCAATTAGCAACAGTGATCAGTTTAGAATGATCTATTTAACTTGACGATCGGTTTGACATGTCTGCACTAAATCGTCTTGAACTTTTCATTCAGAGTTCAGAATGACACGAATCCAACACCCACGTTAACCGAGCACAATTTTCTATATTGCAACAAAATTTAAGACCAAAATAGCTTCGACAAAGCCTCTAAGTATTCCAATCTATCCCAAACTACGTGGTGCCATGCATTATGTTTCATTTATAGACTTTTGCTCAGTGAGCACCAATGATAAGTGTAGAATGATCAATTTATCAGGCCGGTAGACTTGGCATGTTCGCACTAAATCGTCTTGAACTTTTGATTTAGTATTCAGAATGACACGAATCCAATGCCCACGCTAAACTATCTAAGTTTTCTATATTGTGACAAAATTTAAGACCAAAATAGCAACGAAAAAGCTTGCAAGTAATCCAATCCATTTCAAACTTTGTGATGCCATTCATTATGCTTCATTTGCAGACCTTTGGTCAATGAGCAACATCGATCAGTTTAGAATGATCTATTTAACTAGCAAATCAGTTTGACATGTCTGCACTAAATCCTCTTTTACGTTTGATTAAGAGTTGAGAATGACACGAATCAAACACCAACGTTAAGCTAGCTCCATTTTCTATATTGTGAAAACATTTAACACCGATATAGCTACGACAAACACTCGAAGTAATCCAATCTATCCCAACCTGCGTGGTGTCATGCATTATGCTTCACTGTTAACATTTGCTCAATCAGCAATAGTGATCGGTTTGGAATAATTAATTTAACTGGCCGACCAGTATGAAATGTCTGCACTAAATCGTCTTTAACTTTTGATTCAGAGTTTAGAGTGACAAGAATTCAACACCCACGTTAAGCTAGCAAAATGTTCAATATTGTGAAAAAATTTAAGATCGAAATAGCTATGACAAAGCCTCCAAATAATCAATCTATCCCAAAATGCGTGATGCCATGCATTATGCTTCATTTGTAAACCTTTGCTCACTGAGCACCAATGACCATTTTAGAATGATCAATTAAACTGGCCGATCAACTTGACATATCCGCACTAAATTGTCCTCAACCTTTCATTCAGAGTTCAGAATGACACGAATCCAACACCCACATTAAGCTAGCTGAATTTTCTATATTGTGCAAAATTTAAAACCAAAATAGCTACGACAAAGCCTCCAAGTAATCCAATCTATCCCAAACTGTGTCGTGTCATGCATTATGCTGCATTTGTAAATCTTCGCTCAGTGACCACCAGTGAGCAGTTTGGAATGATCAATTTAACTGGCCAAGAAATTTGACCTGCCCGCACTAAATCATTTTTAACTTTTGAATCAAAGTTCGAAATGACATGAATCCAATGCCCACGTTAAGCTAGCTCAATTTTTGTAATATGACAAAATTTAAGAGCAAAATAGCTACGACAAAGCCTCCAAGTAATCCAATCTATCCCAAACTGTATGATGTCAGACATATGCTTCATTTGTACACCTTTGCTCAATGAGCACCAGTGATCAGTTTAGAATGATCAATTTAACTGGCCGATCCACTTTATATGTTTGCACTAAATCTTCTTTAACTCTTGATTCAAATTTCATAAGGACAAGAATCCAGTTTTCTATATTGTGACAAAATTTAAGATACAAATAGCTATGAAAAAGACGTCAAGTAATCCAATCAATCCCAAACTGTGTGATGCATGCATTATGATTCATTTGTAAACATTTTTTCAATGAGCCCCAATGATAAGTTTAGAATGATCATTTTAACTAACTGATGAACTTGACATATCCGCAATAAATCATCTTTAACTTTTGATTCAGAGTTTAGAATGACACGAATTCAACGCACACGTTAAGCTAACATTTTGGCGGAAATAGCTATGACAAAGCCACCAAGTATATCCCAAACTGCGTGATGCCATGCATTATGCTTCATTTAGAAGCCTTTACTGAATGAGCACCAATGATCAATTTAGAATGATCATTTTAACTAGCTGATCAACTTGACATGTCCACACTAAAGTATCCGTCACTTTTGATTTCGACTTCAGAATGACAAGAATCCAATGCAACGTTAAGCTAGGTCAGTTTTCTATATTGTGACAAAATTTAAGACCAAAATAGCTACAACAAAACCTCCAAGTAATCCAAACTAACACAAACTACATGATGCCATGCATTATGTTTCATCTATAAACCTTTTCTCAATGAGGACCTCTAACCAGTTTGAGTGATCAATTTAACTAGCTGATCAACTTTACATGTTCGCATTAAATCGTCTTTAACTTTTGATTCAGAGTTTAGAATGACACGAATTAAACACCCACGTTAAGCTAGCACAATTTTCTAAACTGTGACAAAATTTAAGACCAAAATAGCTACGATAAAACCTCCAAATAATCCAATCTATCCCAACTTGGGTGCTACCATGTATTATGCTTCATTTATAAACCTTTTCTTAATGAGCACCAGTGATAAGTTTTGAATGATCAATTTAACTGGCGAATGAACTTGACATGTCCGCACTAAATCATCTCTAACTTTTGATTTAGTGTTTAGAATGACAATAATGCAATGCCCACTTTAAGCTAGCTCAATTTTCAATATTTTGACAAATTTTAAAACCAAAATAGCTACGATAAAACCTTCAAATAATCCAATATATCCCCGACTGGGTGCTGCCATGCATTATGCTTCATTTGGAAACCTTTTCTTAATGAGCACTAGTGATAAGTTTCGAATGATCAATTTAACTGGCCGATGAACTTGACATGTCCGCTCTAAATCATCTTTAACTTTTGATTTGGAGTTTAAAATGATACGAATCCAACGCCTAGGTTAAGGTAGCTCAATTTTCAATATTATAACAAAATTTAAAACCGAAATAGGAACGACAAAGCCTCCAAGTAATCCAATCTAACACAAATTACGTGATGCCATGCATTAGGTTTCATTTGTAAACCTTTGCTCTATTACGATTTACGACCCCCGACCAGCTTCAGTGCTCAATGTAACTAGCTGATCAACTTGACATGTTCACACTAAATCGTCTTTAACTTTTGATTTAGTGTTAAAAATGAAACGAATCTAGTGCCCATGTTAAGCTAGCTCAATTTTCTATATTGTGACCAAATTAAAGACCGAAATAGCTATGACAAAGCCTCCAAGTAGTCCAATCTATCCCAAACTATGTGATCCCATGCATTATGTTTCATTAGTAAACCTTTGCGTAATGAGCACCAATGATCAGTTTACAATGATCAACTTAGCTAGCCGATCAACTTGAAATGTCTACACTAAATCGTCTTTAACTTTTGATTTAGTGTCAAGAATGACACGAATGAAACACCCATGTTAACCTAGCTCAATTATCTATATTGTAACCAAATTGAAGGCTGATATAGCTATGACAAAGTCTCCAACTATTTTAATCTATCCCAAACTATGTGATGCCATGCATTATGTTTCATTTGTAAACCTTTGCTCAATGCGCACCAGTGATAAGTTTCGAATGATCAATTTAACTGGGCGATCAACTTGACATGTACGCACTTAATCTTCTTTAACTTTTGATTCAGAGTTTGGAATAACACGAATACAACGCCCACGTTAAGCTAACTTAATTTACAATATTGTGACAAAATTTAAGACCAAAATAGCTACGACAAAGCCTCCAAATAATCCAATCTTACTCCACCTGTGTGCTGTCATGTATTATGCTTTATTTGTAAATCTTCTCTTAAGGCGCACCTGTGATAAGTTTCGAATGATCAATTTAACAGGCCGATCAACTTGGCATGTCTGCACTACATCATCTTTTAGTTTTGATTCAGAGTTCAGAATGACACGAAAGCAATGCCCACATTAAGCAAGGTCAATTTTCTATATTGTGACAAAGTTTAACACCAAAATAGGTACGACAAAGCCTCCAAATAATCCAATCTACCCCCAACTGCGTGCTGTCATGCTTTATGCTTCATTTGTAAACCTTTCTTAATTGAGCACCAGTGATGAGTTTCGAATGACCAATTTAACTGGCCGATCAACTTGACATGTCAACTCTAGCTCGTCTTAAGTTTTTATTTAATGTTCAGAATGACACGAATCCAACACCCAAGTTAAGGTAGCTAAATTTTCTATATTAAGACATAAATTAAGATAGAAATAGCTATGACAAAGCTTCCAAGTAATCTAATCTATCCCAAACTGAGTGATGCCATGCATTATGCTTTATTTGTAAACGTTTGCTCAATGATCACATATGATCAGTTTAGAATGATCAAATTTAACTGGCCGATCAACTTGACATGACTGCACTGAATCATCTTTCACTTTTGATGTAGTGTTCTGAATGAATTGAATCCAAAGCCCAGGTTAATCTAGGTCAATTTTCTATATTGTGTCAAAATTTATAACTGAAATAGCTACAACAAAGCCTCCAAGTAATCCAATCTATACCAAACTGTGTGATTCCATGCATTATGCTTCATTTATAAGCCTTTACTGAAAGAGCACCAATGATCAATTTAGAATGATCAATTGAACTGTCTGATCAACTTGCCATGTCCGCACTAAATCATCTGTAACATTTGATGTTGAGTTCAGAATGACAAGAATGCAATGCGCACGTTAAGCTAGCTCAATTTTCTATATTGTGACAAAATTTAAGACCAAAATAGCTACAATAAAACCTCCAAATAATCCAGTCTATCCCAACTTGGGTGCTACCATGTATTATGCTTCATTTGTAAACCTTTTCTTAATGAGCACCAGTGATAAGTTTTGAATGATCAATTTAACTGGCCGACGAACTTGACATGTCCGCACTAAATCATCTCTAACTTTTGATTTAGTGTTTAGGATGACAAGAATGCAATGCCCACTTTAAGCTAGCTCAATTTTCTATATTTTGACAAATTTTAAAACCAAAATAGCCACGATAAAACCTTCAAATAATCCAATATATCCCCGACTGGGTGCTGCCATGCATTAGGCTTCATTTGGAAACCTTTTCTTAATGAGCACTAGTGATAAGTTTCGAATGATCAATTTAACTGGCCGATGAACGTGACATGTCCGCTCTAAATCATCTTTAACTTTTGATTTGGAATTTAAAATGATACGAATCCAACGCCCAGGTTAAGGTAGCTCAATTTTCTATATTATAACAAAATTTAAGACCGAAATAGGAACGACAAAGCCTCCAAGTAATCCAATCTAACCGAAATTACGTGATGCCATGCATTATGTTTCATTTGTAAACCTTTGCTCTATTAAGACCCCCGACCAGCTTCAGTGATCAATGTAACTAGCTGATCAACTTGACATGTTTGCACTAAATCGTCTTTAACTTTTGATTTAGTGTTAAAAATGAAACGAATCTAGTGCCCATGTTAAGCTAGCTCAATTTTCTATACTGTGACCAAATTAAAGACCGAAATAGCTACGACAAAGCCTCCAAGTAGTCCAATCTATCCCAAACTATGTGATCCCATGCATTATGTTTCATTAGTAAACCTTTGCGTAATGAGCACCAATGATGAGTTTACAATGATCAACTTAGCTAGCCGATCAACTTGAAATGTCTACACTAAATCGTCTTTAACTTTTGATTTAGTGTCAAGAATGACACGAATGAAACACCCATGTTAACCTAGCTCAATTATCTATATTGTAACCAAATTGAAGGCTGATATAACTATGAAAAAGTCTCCAACTATTTTAATCTATCCCAAACTATGTGATGCCATGCATTATGTTTCATTTGTAAACCTTTGCTCAATGAGCACCAGTGATAAGTTTCGAATGATCAATTTAACTGGGCGATCAACTTGACATGTACGCACTTAATCTTCTTTAACTTTTGATTCAGAGTTTGGAATAACACGAATACAACGCCCACGTTAAGCTAACTTAATTTACAATATTGTGACAAAATTTAAGACCAAAATAACTACGACAAAGCTTCCAAATAATCTAATCTTACTCCACCTGTGTGCTGTCATGTATTATGCTTTATTTGTAAATCTTCTCTTAAGGCGCACCTGTGATAAGTTTCGAATGATCAATTTAACAGGCCGATCAACTTGACATGTCTGCACTAAATCATCTTTTAGTTTTGATTCAGAGTTCAGAATGACACGAAAGCAATGCCCACATTAAGCTAGGTCAATTTTCTATATTGTGACAAAGTTTAACACCAAAATAGGTACGACAAAGCCTCCAAATAATCTAATCTACCCCCGACTGCGTGCTGTCATGCATTATGCTTCATTTGTAAACCTTTCTTAATTGAGCACCAGTGATGAGTTTCGAATGACCAATTTAACTGGCCGATCAACTTGACATGTCCACACTAGCTCGTCTTAAGTTTTTATTTAATGTTCAGAATGACACGAATCCAACACCCAAGTTAAGGTAGCTAAATTTTCTATATTAAGACATAAATTAAGATAGAAATAGCTATGACCAAGCTTCCAAGTAATCCAATCTATCCCAAACTGAGTGATGCCATGCATTATGCTTTATTTGTAAACCTTTGCTCACTGATCACATATGATCAGTTTAGAATGATCAATTTAACTGGCCGATCAACTTGACATGTCTGCACTAAATCATCTTTCACTTTTGATGTAGTGTTCTGAATGAATTGAATCCAAAGCCCAGGTTAATCTAGGTCAATTTTCTATATTGTGTCAAAATTTATAACTGAAATAGCTACAACAAACCCTCCAAGTAATCCAATCTATACCAAACTGTGTGATTCCATGCATTATGCTTCATTTATAAGCCTTTACTGAAAGAGCACCAATGATCAATTTAGAATGATCATTTGAACTGTCTGATCAACTTGCCATGTCCGCACTAAATCATCTGTAACTTTTGATGTTGAGTTTGGAATGACAAGAATGCAATGCGCACGTTAAGCTAGTTCAATTTTCTATATTGTGACAAAATTTAAGACCAAAATAGCTACAATAAAACCTCCAAATAATCCAATCTATCCCAACTTGGGTGCTACCATGTATTATGCTTCGTTTATAAACCTTTTCTTAATGAGCACCAGTGATAAGTTTTGAATGATCAATTTAACTAGCCGATGAACTTGACATGTCTGCACTAAATCATCTCTAACTTTTGATTTAGTGTTTAGGATGACAAGAATGCAATGCCCACTTTAGGCTAGCTCAATTTTCTATATTTTGACAAATTTTAAAACCAAAATAGCCACGATAAAACCTTCAAATAATCCAATATATCCCCGACTGGGTGCTGTCATGCATTATGCTTCATTTGGAAACCTTTTCTTAATGAGCACTAGTGATAAGTTTCGAATGATCAATTTAACTGGCCGATGAACTTGACATGTCCGCTCTAAATCATCTTTAACTTTTGATTTGGAGTTTAAAATGATACGAATCCAACGCCCAGGTTAAGGTAGCTCAATTTTCTATATTATAACAAAATTTAAGACCGAAATAGGAACGACAAAGCCTCCAAGTAATCCAATCTAACCCAAATTACGTGATGCCATGCATTATGTTTCGTGATCAATTTAAGTCACCGACCAGTTTGATATGTTCACACTAAATCTTCTTTAACTTTTTATTCACAGTTTAGAATTACACGAATTCAACGCCCAAATTAAGGGAGCAAAATTTTCTATACTCTGACAAAATTTAAAACCGAAATAGCTATGACAAAGTCGTCCAATCTATCTCAATCTCTGTGATGCCATGCATTACGCTTCATTTGTAAACCTTTGCTCAATGAGCACCAATGATGAGTTTAGAATGATCAATAAAACTGGCCGATGAACTTGACATATCTACACTAAAACGTCTTTAACTTTTGATTCAGAGTTAAGAATGACACGAATCCAACGCCCACATTTAGCTAGCTCAATATTCTATATTGTGCCAAAATTTAAGACCGAAATAGCTACGACAAAGCCTCCAAGTAATCCAATCTATCCCAAACTGTGTGATGCCATGCATTATGCTTCATTTGTAAACCTTTGCTCAACGAACAGCAGTGATCAGTTTAGAATGATCAATTTAACTGTCTGAGCAATTTGACATGTCCGCACAAAATTGTTTTAAAATTTTTATTCAAAGTTTTGAATTACACGAATCCAACGCCCATGTTAAAATAGCGCAATTATCTATATTGCGACCAAATTTAAGCCCCAAAATAGCTACGACAAAGCCTCAAAGTAATCCAATCTATCCCAAACTACATGATGCCATGCATTATGTTTCATTTGTAAACTTTTGCTCAGTGAGCACCAATGATCAGTGTAGAATGATCAATTTAACTGGCCGATAGACTTGACATGTTTGCACAAAATCGTCTTTAACTATTGATTTAGTTTTCAGAAAGACACGAATCCAACACCCACGTTAAGCTAGCTCAATTTTCTATATTGTGACAGAATTTAAGATCAAACAAGCAACAAAAAAGCCTCCAAGTAATCCAATCCATCCCTAACTTCCTGATGCCATGCATTATGCTTCATTTGTAAACAATTGCTTAAGTAGCAACAGTGATCAGTTTTAAATGATCTTTTTATCTGGCCGATCAGTTTAACATGTCCGCATAAATCGTCTTTAACTTTTGATTTAGAGTTTAGAATGACACAAATCCAACACCCACGTTAAGGTAGCTCAATTTGCTATATTCTGACAAAATTTTAGGCCAAAATAGCTACGACAAAGCCTACAAGTAATCCAATATATCCCAAACTGCGTGATGCCATGCATTATGCTTCATTTGTAAAGCTTTGTTTAATGAGCACCAGTGACCAGTTTGACATGTTCGCACTAAATCTTATTTAACTTTTTATTCACAGTTTAGAATGACAAGAATTCAAAGCACACATTAAGGGAGCATAATATTCTATATTGTGACAAAATTTAAGACCAAAATATCTATGACAAAGCCTCCAAGTAGTCCAATCTACCTCAAACTATGTGATTCCATGCGTTACACTTCATTCGTAAACCTTTGCTTAATTAGCACCAATGATCAGTTTAGAATGATCAATAAAACTGGCCGATGAACTTGACATATCCGCACTAAAACGTCTTTCACTTTTGATTCAGAGTTAAGAATGACACGAATTCAAAGACCACATGAAGCTAACTCAATTTTCTATATTGTGACAAAATTTAAGACCGAAATAGCTACGACAAAGCCTCCAAGTAATCCAATCTGTCCCAAACTGTGTGATGCCATGCATATGCTTCATTTGTAAACCTTTGGTCAACGAGCAGCAGTGATCAGTTTGGAATGATCAATTTAACTGTCCTACCAGATTGACATGTCCGCACAAAATTGTTTTAAAATTTTTATTCAAAGTTTAGAATGACACGAATCCAACACCCACGTTAAACTAGCGCAATTTTCTATATTGCGACCAAATTTAAGCCCCAATATTGCTACGACAAAGCCTCAAAGTAATCCAATCTATCCCAAACTACGTGATGCCATGCATTATGTTTTATTTGTAAACTTTTGCTCAATGAGCACCAATGATCACTGTAGAATGATCAATTTAACTAGCCGATAGACTTGACATGTTTGCACTAAATCGTCTTTAACTATTGATTTAGTTTTCGGAAAGACACGAATCCAACACCCACGTTAAGCTAGCTAAATTTTCTATTGTGACAGAATTTAAGATCAAACTAGCTACGAAAAAGCCTCCAAGTAATCCAATCCATCCCAAACTTCGTGATGCCATGCATTATGCTTCATTTGTAAACTTTTGCTTAATTAGCAACAGTGATCTGTTTAAAATGATCTATTTAACTGGCCGATCAGTTTAACATGTCCGCATAAATTGTATTTAGCTTTTGATTTAGAGTTTATAATGACACGAATCCAACGCCTACGTTAAGGTAGCTCAAGTTTTTATATTCTGACAAAATGTCAGACCAAAATAGCTACGACAAAGCCTCCAAGTAATCCAATCTATCCCAAACTCCGTGATGCCATGCATTATGCTTCATTTGTAAACCTTTGCTCAATGAGCACAAGTGCCCAGTTTGGAATGATCAATTTAGCTCGCCGACAAGTTTGACATGTTCGCACTAAATCTTCTTTAATTTTCTATTCACAGTTTAGAATGACACGAATTCAACGCCCACATTAAGGGAGCACAATTTTCTATATTGTGTGAAAACTTAAGACCGAAATAGCTATGTTAAAGGCTCCATGTAGTCCAATCTATATCAAACTCCGTTATGCCATGCATTATGCTTCATTTGTAAACCTTTGCTCAATGAGCACCAATGATCAGTATAGAATGATCAATTAACACTACAAGAAAACATTAACATTTCCGACGGCATTTCCGATGGAAATAAAACCGTTGGAGTTTTCCTACGATTTTGCGACAGATCATCGACGGACAGCCGAGGCAAACAAAACCGTCGGAGATCCGTCGGTAATTTCCGACGCTCGCAAGGCCATCGGTAAATCGATGGTAAAACCTGACGGTAAACCGTTGAATTCCCGACGAAAGGGTAGTCATCGGGATGTCCTCTTGAAACCGTCGTAACGTTACCAACGTATCTCAGGCCGTCGGTAATATTCCAACGATTTCCCGACGGATCTTTTGTTTTACAATCCGTCGGGAATCCATCGGAAGGAGTCGTTGGAAAACCATCGGACGTATCCGACCATTGTCGGACGCCGTCGGGAATCCGTCAGAAAATTAAGAATAATCTATTAAAATTTTGTGTTTATCCGTCGGTGGTCGGAAACCATCGGAAATCCGTCGGTTGATGAAGATAAAATCTATTCAAAATATGTGAATATCCGGTTGTCGTCGGAAACCGTCGGAATTCCATCAGAAATAGAGAATATTCCGAAGAATAATCTATTTAAAATTCATAAATATCTGTTAAAAATTCTTAATAATCTGTTAAAAATTCTTAATAATCTGTTAAAAATTCGTGATAATATCTAATTTTCACTAGAAATAAGCTATGATCTTTCACAATTTCAACAGAACCAAAATTTTTAAGAAAATGTGTTCTTCGGGTTCTTATGAGTATTTTCGATCGTGGATGGATAAAACTCGATATGATTCAACCACGGGGGAATTGACTGATGAATTTTCGCAAGGTGTTGAAGAGTTCATGGCATTTGCATCAAAGAATAGCATGACATCGGAATACGGTAAAATGTATTGTCCGTGTATTAAATGTCGAAATCATAGATTAATCTCTGTTAGAGAAGTACGTAATCATTTGTATAGGAATGGATTTTTCCCGGGTTACAAAATTTGGTATTCACATGGAGAAACTGATGAAACGATGCAATATTATGGTAGTACTTCAAAAAGGATAGATAGTACTAATGTTAGGGTAGAGGAACCAGCATCAAAAGTTGATATAAACGGAGGTACTATTCAGATGGTGAATGATGCATTTCGTGAACAAAGAGAATCGTACATTGAAGATATTAGCAGAATAGAGGAACCTAATTTGGAAGCCCGGAAATTTTTTGATATGTTAGATGCATCCAAGCAGCCTTTGTATAAAGGATGTAGAGATGAATTATCGCCTTTATCTGCTGCAAGCAGGTTGATGACGATAAAGACGGATTTCAACTTGCCTGAAGATTGTGAGAATGCGATAGCTGATTTTGCTAGAGATATATTACCTGAAGATAATATTGCACCTGCTTCATATTACGAGGTTCAAAAACTTGTCTCTGGTCTTGGATTGCCATATCAGATGATCGATGTATGTATTGATAACTGCATGATCTATTGGAGAAATGATGAAAACCGCATGAAGTGCCGATTTTGTCACAAACCTCGATTTCAGGAGACAAGCGGTAGAGTACCTATTCCGCATAAACGGATGTGGTATTTGCCATTAACAGAGAGGTTAAAGAGGTTATATCAATCTGAACACACGGCAAAACCTATGAGATGGCATGCAGAACATAATTCGAATGGAGAAACTGTGCATCCCTCGGATGCAGAAGCATGGAAACATTTTCAACAGGTTTATCCTAGTTTTGCATATGAGCCTAGAAACGTATACCTTGGGTTATCTACAGATGGATTCAACCCTTTTGGAAAGCATGGGAGGCAATACTCGTTGTGGCCAGTTATCGTCACACCTTATAATTTGCCTCCTTCTTTGTGCATGAAACGAGAGTTTTTATTTCTAACAATTCTCGTCCCCGGCCCTGGCCACTAATTCATGAGTTAAAAATATTATGGGAAAATGGTGTTGAAGCATTCGATGTTTCCAACCAACAGAACTTCTTGATGCGAGCAGTACTTATGTGGACAATAAGTGATTTTCTAGCATATGGTATGTTATCAGGATGGTCAACGCATGGAAGATTAGCATGCCCATATTATCAAGATAATACTGATGCGTTCCAACTGAAACACGGACAAAAGACTAGTTGGTTCGATTTTCATCGTCGATTTCTACCACAAGATCATCCATATCGCCGGAGCACGACATTGTTTAGGAAAAACAAAAAAGTTTTTGATGCTCCTCCTCCTATTCTTGACGGGAATTATATGATGACTCAACTTAGAGATTTTGGTGCTGAGAGAACGGCTTCATGTGGAGGTAACGGACATTACCCTGTTGATGGTTATGGCGAATACCATAATTGGCATAAGAAGAGCATTTTTTTGGATTTACCATATTGGAAGGACCATTTGTTGCGCCATAATCTAGATGTTATGCACATTGAGAAGAATTTTTTCGACAACATAATGAATACCGTTATAAATGTGCAAGGAAAAACAAAAGATAATTTGAAAGCTAGATTGGATTTGCCGGATATTTGTTCCCGGAAGGAACTACATGTAATGTCAAATGGAAAATCATTGTCTCCCGCATTCCGGTTGGATGCGCATGCAAAAGATAATTCTTTGACTGGATTAAGCATATTGTCAAATTTCAAGATGGATACTCATCTAATCTTCGTAATTGTGTCGATACTATTGAAGGTAAATTTTCTGGGATGAAAAGTCATGATTGTCATGTTGTCATGCAAAGATTATTCCCATTTGCCTTTAGCGATCTACCGCCTAAAAACGTCCACAGAGCAATTGCAGGTACGACGTTTACATTATTTTATATATAAATAATAATAATTTCATATATTATATTATATTAAAATATATTTTTTTATGTAGGGATTGGTGCTTTTTTCCGAGATTTATCTACAAGATCACTTATTGTAGACGATATCCAAAATTTGGAGGAAAAAATATCTGTTCTCATTTGTAACCTGGAGAAAATATTTCCACCAGCATTTTTTGATGTTATGGAGCATCTTCCTATTCACCTCCCTAGAGAAGCAGCACTTGGAGGACCTGTTCAGTACCGATGGATGTATCCTCTTGAGAGATATATGTTCCACCTAAAGAAAAAAGTTAAAAATCTTGCCAGGGTTGAAGGTTCAATCGTCGCATAAAGTATTAATGAAGAAACATCTAACTTTTCCAGCTACTATTTTCCATCGCAAGTGCAAACAAAAAATAGACGACTTTCACGACATGATGATGGAGGAGAAAAACCAAGTTTTCTAGTGTATGTGCCAGAAATTTTTGCACAAATTGGACGTTTAAGTGGCAAAGGGAAGACGTGACGCCTATCAGAGGAGGAACACAATCACTTGCATTTGTATATTTTGACAAATTGCGATGACGTTTTGGAATATGAAAGGTACATTCAATTTAATTTTATTTTTAGTTATTATTATAATTTATTGTTAATTTTTTCATAATTAACAGGATATACATGAAACAAATACATGTTCATTATTCAGATTACAGCAAGAATGAGTTGGTCGAACTTAAAAAAGCGAATTTGCAAAATGGTTGCATTTTTATGTTAGTGTTACCACAATTATGTAATTTTCAATAATAGTTTACTATATATATATATACATATATTTATAATTTATTATATTTTATTATTTTGTAGGTTACTAAAAGTCCTTCTAGGGGTATAACGTTTCCCACGTGGTTAGTTGAGTTGGTGAGTGGTCCTACATTGACTGCAAAATCTTATCCAATGTACTGCACTCGTGGATATGCTTTTAAGAGTCATCGCGAAGGAAACTCACAAACCACTTGTAATTATGGTGTATCATCTCAATCGGGAGAAATTGTATATAATGGTATTCTTCGTGAAATATTAGAAGTTCACTATCCAGGAATGATTGATTTGAGGTGTATTGTGTTCTATTGTGACTGGTATGACCCTGTCATGGGTCAATGTAAAGACGAATTTGGTGTTACATCTGTCAACTCTCGTAAGCGACATCGAAAATATGATCCTTTTATACTTGCATCACAAGCGGACCAGGTTTGTTACATTCGATATCCTCGTGTGAGAAACAAGCAAGATCCTTGGATTACAGTGACCTCAATACATCCTAGAGGAATGGTATGTGGTATTACCAAACAAGAGCCTATGAAACAAAGCACAATTGGTAACTTAGGTTCAATAGACACTTCTCTTGAAGTTAACCTTGATGCTGATGACACCACGAACGAAGATTACAACGTGTTTCAAGATTCAGAAGAAGAGATTGGCGAGTTTGACGACCAAAATTCAGCTAATTCGGAATATTCATCAAATTCAGATTAAATTTGTGATAATAATGTTTTGTTTTATTTTTCACCAAAAAAGCTTGTAAAAAATGCTCACATTTTCTTCGTGGTTCTATAAACAGTTATGCAAAATTAAGAAATTAATAAATTTATTTAAAAGTCTACTAAAATTGTAAAATGATCTTTAATTTGAAATAACAATAATAAATAAGTAATACAAACATTTTGTTTAACAAGGTACATTGCTTTGGCTATTGTTAGAATTGGAGTAGTTTCAGACAACTTCCTTTGTCTAGTTTACTAGATTTGGTTTTGTTTTAACATTTAATGCATTTTCACATTTAGTTATCATTTTGTAGTGTTACAATGACTAAAGAAATATGATATTCTAAAATTCAATTGACGGTTTTCCGACGGATATCCGACGGATTTGCAAAAACCGTCGGAACTCCATCGGAAATCTTTAATTGATATATATAACCGACGGATTTCCAATGGTTTTAGCAAATCTGTCGGATATCCGTTGGAAAACCGACAATTGAAACGTGGTCAGACTATTTGTCGAACATGCACAGGGTTTAAGCCGTCCGTCGAAATACCGATGGATTTCCGACGGCTTAAAATTTTAAGCGGGAATCGTAATTCCTAACGCGGGTTTTCACAAAACTATTAATACAGTCCCGACGAATTCTCGACGGAAATTGCCGTTGGGAATGTGTAATACAACCGACAGTTCAATTTCTTCTCCTCTATCGTGTTTCTATCTTTCTCTCTGTCTTTTCGCCTCCCCGCTGCCATTTTCGCCTCGCCGCCGACAGTTTTCGCCGGAAGTTTCCTTAAATCGTCCGAAATCATGTAAGTTTTTTCATTATTATAGATTTCTCTAAACTTGTGCATAGTTTATAGTTATTTGCTTCAGATTTGCTACATAATTTCGTTATAATGGCTTCATAAAATCGTCATAATTTCATACTTCAGATCTTCCCATTGGTGCATTTAGTTGTGATTATCATGCTAGATGATTAGGTTTAACCATTTAGTTACTCCCCCATGAACCATGCTACTAATGTCCCAAGAAAATTTCAGTTTTCCACAGAAAACATTTACTTCTTCCATGTTCTGCATTTGGTTATTTGTGTATACAAGATTCATGCGACTTGCCATCTAACTACGCATAAATATACACGGTTCTGTTAGGGATTTGTGTAACGTTTTCATTTTCACATAAGCAGTTCATGATGATTACAGCTATGTATTTTCTTTTGATGAATCACACATAGCTCATGTTCTGCTGTACCTCTAAGCTTCCATGCTCATATTCAGTCCATGTCCTTTCACGTCTTATCCGTAACAACACAAATAAACCAAATTAATGTCCTTTCACATTTTTTTATCTCATGAACTTGCAGATTTTGTGGTTAATAAAATCGTTAATAAAATCAGATTTTGTGGTTAATAAAATCTTTATTAAAATCAGATTTTGTGGTTAATAAAATCATGATGGTTATTTGCTTTTCGTACTTTTATTTAAATTAAAGTGAAAATGTTTGTTTTCCTAAAACAATTCTTACGATAAATATTACACTCGATATTTGAGATGCACTACTTTTTATTACTACCTTGATTTGCTAATGCTAGGTCTATCAATTGATCATAATAACATCATTTTACAATTCAAGTCAGGCCAATCAGCAGAGTCTGATATAATGCCATCTTAATAACAATTTAGGATTTTTTTAAAATTATTGCTTTAAGTTGTTGTTTATGTCATTATTATAAAATAGAAAGTTTGCAAAATAGAAACTTAAAAATATGATTTTCTATTTTGGTGGTATATAAATATATTAGCAAATAAAACATTAGTATGATTTTAAAATTAGTATATTTTTAATTTGTATTTTTAAATATAACATTAATTTTTAAAAATAATATAATTTAATATTAAAATAAAAAATCTTAAATTAAAAAGTAAAAAAGAATGTACATATAATATCAAGATAGATCGATAAAATATCACAATCATAATATTTTAAGGTCATATCAAGATTTCCAAAGACATGGTGAATCATCGACTCCGAGTTTTATACCAACTCAAGTTCCAGAATCTGCAAATGATTCTTTC
This sequence comes from Pugionium cornutum, assembly GCA_018901935.1. Taxonomy (NCBI): domain Eukaryota; kingdom Viridiplantae; phylum Streptophyta; class Magnoliopsida; order Brassicales; family Brassicaceae; genus Pugionium; species Pugionium cornutum. Next base: position 26,150,741 of record JAENJI010000013.1, on the reverse strand, counting down.
CGACCAATGATAATTGAAGAATTGGTTCAGCAGCCTGGTCGTGAACTTCTCACATTTCTCGATCCGAGACGTCAAGGAAACTCGACATGGTAAATTAAATTTTCTATAATTATATTTAAAATAATTATTTTAATACTATTCTATAATTATATTTAAAATAATTATTTTAATACTATTGTAATAAAAAATTCGTAGGTTTGATATTTCAAACAAAGGAATAAGCAAATCTATATTAAAGATGCTTCATTCTCTTTTGAATAAACCATATACCAAATTTCGAGATATTCCGTACGAAGAACATCATATTTGGTTCAGGACGTTTGCGGTACGTTATTTAAATTTTAAATTTATAATTTTTTTAAATATTTTTTAGTAATATATACTAAAATTTCGTAGCAAGAATTTACATGGGATCCCATGAACACAAAATTGGTGGAAGAAGCTTTCGAAAAAGAGGCTGCAGTACAATTTTCCCGCCACATGAATGAATGGAAACAAAAATGGAAAAAAGGAAAAGATAAACCAAGAGGGTTGAATGAGTCGGTTTGGAACGACTTTATTCGTTATTGGGAATCTTCCAGCACTGAGGTCATCTCGAAAACTACTTCGGGAAACGGGAAGAGCGACCGAGGAGGCAAAGGCATTTATATTCACAATGCCGGATCGACTAGTTTTCTGAGACGAGCCGATCAATTGGTAAATTAATTATTATATTAATTATTTATTATTATTTAAAAATTTAAAAATTATTAATTTAGAATTTTTTTATTTTTAGGCATAAGAAATTGTAGCGCCTCCGGATCACTTGCAACTTCTCGAGGCCGTCCACACGAACAAAAAGACTGGTCGTATCCAAGATGGTCTCGTTAGCGAGATCATCGAAAAAGTAAAAAAGAAAAAAAGTGATATTCTAACCTAGTAGTCTGAAGTTGGTTTTTCATCTTCGGTCGCCGAATTGCCTCGTTCTGAGATTAACCGTCTCGTTCTTGATGTAAGTTTTTTTAAATATATAATTAATATTATAATAATTTTTATTAAATTTTCTAATAATATTTTGTTATTTTTACAAGAAGTACCATTTTCAAAAGGTCGTCATCCAGGACTCGGGAGAGTTGCAGATACTGGTGCCGCAACATCTACAGGTAGAAGCGAAGAAAATGAGCAACTAAAAGAAGAAATGGCGGCTATGAAAATAGAGATAAATAATCTCAAAAGCTTTGTAGAAATGATAAAAAAATAAATTGCCTGATGACTTTTTTTCTCCTTCTTCTACTCCTGCTCCTTCTTTGTAATTTGTATTTTAAAACAATTGTTTAATATTATTAATTATAATATTATTTTTATTAATTGTATGATTATTTTTAAAAATATTTACAAATATTAATTTAATTCAATAAAATAAAAAATTTATTAATTTATTTTTTGAATATTTATATTTTAAAAATATTTAATTCAATATTTTTAAAATATCAATATTAAAAAAATAAATTTTTTATTTTTTCAATTATTTGGTTTTTTCCGACGGATTATGTCGTCGGAAATTTCCGACGGAAGCAGCCGTCGGAAACGTGTTGCGATATTAAAAATAAATTTTTTATTTTTTCAATTAATTGGTTTTTCCGACGGATTATGTCGTCGGAAATTTCCGACGGAAACAGCCGTTGGAAATGAGTTGCAATATAATTGGTTTATAACCGTCGGGAAATATCGTAGGACCAAATTCCCGACAGCCGACGTCATCGGAAAATAGCCCTCAATAATTCATCGGTAATTCCCGATGGCGGCAGACCATCGAATATCCGTCGGTATTTTCCGATGGAATGCTTCCATCAAAAACCCGTCAGAATTTTCCGACGGTATAACTAATCGCTAATTCGTCGGAAATTCTCGATAAATTCCCGATGGAATCTATTTTCCGACAAAATAGTCCCGACTGACTATTTTCGTCGGAAATTAGTCGAGAATCTGTTTTACCGATGTTTTTCCGACGCATATTGCCGTCAGAAATGTGCTGTTTTCTTGAAGTGTAAACTGGCGATTAACTTGACATATCCGCAATAAAACGTCTTTAACTTTTGATTCATAGTTAAGAATGACACGAATCCAACGCCCACATTAAGCTAGCTCAACTTTCTATATTGTGACAAAAGGTAAGACCAAAATAGCTACAACAAATCCTCCAAGTAATCCAATCTATCCCAAACTGTGTGATGCCATACATTATGCTTCATTTGTAAATCTTTGCTCAACGAGCAGCAGTGATCAGTTTGGAATGATCAATTTAACTGTCCGAGCAGTTTGACATGTCTGCATAAAATTGTTTTAAAATTTTGATTCAAAGTTCAGAATGACACGAATCCAACGCCCACGTTAAAGTAGCGCAATTTCCACTATTGCGACCAAATTTAACTCCCAAAATAGCTACGACAAAGCCTCTAAGTAATCCAATCTATCCCAAACTACGTGATGCCATGCATTATGTTTCATTTGTAAACTTTTGCTCAATGAGCACCAATGATCAGTGTAGAATGATCAATTTAACTGGCCGATAGACTAAATCATCTTCAACTTTTGATTCAGATTTCAAAATGACATGAATCCAACTCCCACGTTAAGCTAGCTCAATTTTCTATATTGTGACAAAATTTAAGGCCGAAATAGGTACAACAAAGCTTCCAAGTAATCCAATCTAACACAAACTACATGATGCCATGCATTATGTTTCATCTGTAAACCTTTGCTCAATGAGGACCTCTAACTAGTTTGAATGATCAATTTAACTAGCTGATCAACTTGACATGTTCGCACTAAATGGTCTTTAACTTTTGATTCAGAGTTTAGAATGACACGAATTCAACGCCCACGTTAAACTAGCACAATATTCTAAATTTTGACAAAATTTAAGATTGAAATAGCTACGAAAAAGCCTCCAAGTAATCCAATCTATCCAAAACTGAGTGATGCCATGCATTATACTTTATTTGTAAACCTTTGCTCAATGAGCACCAATGATCAGTTTAGAATGATCAATTTAACTGGCCGATCAACTTGACATGTCCGCACTAAATCGTCTTTCACTTTTGATTCAGATTTCAGAATTACACGAATCCAAAGCCCATGTTAATCTAGCTCAATTTTCTATATTGTGATAAAATTTAAGACCGGAATATCTATAACAAAGCCTCCAAATAATTCAATCTATCCCAACCTGCGTGCTGCCATGCATTATGCTTCATTTGTAAACCTTTTCTTAATGAGCACCAGTGATAATTTTCGAATGATTAAGTTAACTAGGCGATAAACTTGACATGTCCGCACTAAATCATCTTTAACTTTTGATTCAGAGTTTAGAATGACACAAATTCAACACCCACGTCAAGCTAGCTCAACTTTCTATATTGTGACAAAATTTAAGATAGAAATAGCTACGACAAAGCTTCCAAGTAATCCAATCTATCTTAAACTACATGATGTCATGCATTATGCTTCATTTGTAAACCTTTGCTCAATTAGCACCAATTATATGTTTAGAATGATCATTTTAACTAGCTGATCAACATGACATATCCACACTAAAATGTCTTTAACTTTTGATATAGAGCTCAATCTATCCCCAACTGCGTGCTGCCATGCATTATGCTTCATTTGTAAACTTTTTCTTAATGAGCACCAGTGATAAGTTTCGAATGATTAGTTTAACTGGACGATAAACTTGACATGTCTGCACAAAATCATCTTTAACTTTTGATTCAGAGTTTGAATGACACAAATTCAACGCCCACGTTAAGGTAGCTCAATTTTCTATATTGTGACAAATTTAAGATAGAAATAGCTACGACTAAGCTTCCAAGTAATCCAATCTATCCGAAACTGCGTGATGCCATGCATTATGCTTCATTTGTATACCTTTGCTCATTGAGCACCAATGATATGTTTAGAATGATCATTTTAAGTAACTGATCAACTTGACATATCCAAACTAAATTGTCTTTAACTTTTGATATAGAGCTCAAAATGACATAAATCCAACACCCAGTTTAAGTTAGCTCAATGTTCCATATTGTGACAACATTTGAGACTGGAAAAGCAAGACAAAGCCTCAAAGTAATCCAATCTATCATAAACTTCGTGATGCCCTGCATTATGCTTCATTTATAAGCCTTTACTGAAGGAGCACCAATGATCACTTTAGAATGATCAATTTAACTGGCCGATAAAATTGACATGTCCACAAAAAATCGTGTTTAACTTTTGATTTACTGTTTAGAATGACACGAATCAAACGCCACGTTAAGCTAGCCCAATTTTCTATGTTGTGACAAAATTTCAAACCAAACTAGTTAGGACAAAGCCTCCAAGTAATACAATCTATCCCAAACTGCATGATGTCATGCATTATGCTTCATTTGTAAACATTTTTTTAATGAGCACTAGTGATCATGTGGAAATGATCAATTAAATTGACTGATCAGTTTGACATGTCCGTACTAAATCGTCTTTAACGTTTGATTCAGATTTTAGAATGACACGAATTCAAGGCCCTAGTTAAGCTAGCACAGTTTTCTAAATTTTGACAAAATTTAAGACCGAAATAGCTATGACAAAGCTCTAAATAATCTAAACTATCCCCAACTGCGTGCTACCATGTATTATGCTTCATTTGTAAATTTTTCCTAATGAGCACGAGTGATAAGTTTCAAATGATCAATTTAACTGGACGATCAACTTGACATGTCTGCACAATATCTTCTTTAACTTTTGATACAAAGTTCAGAATGACATGAAACCAACGCCTATGTTAAGCGAGGCAATTTTCTCTATTGTGACCAAATTCAAATAGAAATAGCTATGACAAAGCCTCCAAGTAGTCCAATCTATCCCAAACTACGTGATGCCATGCATTATTTTTCATTAGTAAACCTTTGCTCAATGAGCACCAATGATCAGTTTAGAATGATCAACTTAACTATCCGATCAACTTGACATGTATACACTAAATCGTCTTTAACTTTGGATTTAGTGTTAAGAATGACACGAATCAAACACCCACGTTAAGCTAGCTCAATTTTCTATAATGTGATCAAATTGAAGAGTAAAATAGCTACGACAAAGTCTCCAACTAATCAAATATATCCCAAACTACGTGATGCCATGCATTATGCTTCATTTGTAAACCTTTGCTCAATGATCACCAATGATAAGTTTAGAATTATCATTTTAACTAGCTGCTCAGCTTGACATATCCACAGTAAAACGTCTTTAACTTTTGATCTAGAGCTCAAAATGACATGAATACAATACCCAGGTTAAGCTAACTCAATTTGTGACAACATTTAAGACTGAAAGATCTAGACAAAGCCTCAAAGTAATCCAATCTATCATAAACTGCGTGATGCCATGTTTTATGCTTCATTTATAAGCCTTTTCTCAAGGAGCACCAATGATCACTTTAGAATGATCAATTTCACTGGCTGATCAACTTGACATATCCGCACTAAATCACCTTTAACTTTTGATATAGAGTTTAGAATGACACGAATTCAACACCCACGTTAAGCTAGCTCAATTTTCTATATTGTGACAAAATTTAAGATAGATTTAGCTACGAAAAAGCTCCCCAGTAATCCAATCTATCCCAAACTGTGGGATGCCATGCACTATGCCTCATTTGTATACCTTTGCTTAGTGAGCACCAATGATATGTTTAGAATGATCATTTTAACTAGCTGACCAACTTGACTTATCCACACTGAATCGTCTTTAAGTTTTGATCTAGAGCTCAAAATGACATGAATCCAACAGCAAGGTTAAGTTAGCTCAATTTTCCATATTGTGACAACATTTGAGACTGAAAGAGGTAGACAAAGCCTCAAAGTAATCCAATCTATCATAAACTGTGTGATGCCATGCAGTATACTTCATTTATCAGCCTTTACTCAAGAGCACCAATGATCACTTTAGAATGATCAGTTTAATTGGCCAATAAAATTGACATGTACACACTAAATCATCTTTAGCTTTCGATTTAGTGTTCAAAATGACACGAACCCAATGCCACGTTAAGCTAGCCATATTTTCTATGTTGTGACAAAATTTCGAACCGAAATAGTTAGGACAAAGCCTCCACGTAATACAATCTATCCCAAACTGCGTGATCTCAAGAGCACCAATGATCAGTTTAGAATGATCAACTTAACCTGCCGATCAACTTGAGATGTCTACACTAAATCCTCTTTAACTTTTGATTTACTGTTAAGAATGACACGAATCCAACACCAACATTAAACTAGCTCAAGTTTCTATATTGTGACCAAATTGAAGAGTAAAATAGCTACGACAAAGTCTCCAACTAATCCAATCTATCCCAAACTGCGTGATGTCATGCATTATGCTTCATTTGTAAACCTTTGCTCAATGATAAGTTTGGAATGATTATTTTAACTAGCTGATTAGCTTAACATATCCGCACTAAAACGTTTTTAACTTTTGATCTAGAGCTCAAAATGACATGAATCCAATACCCGGGTTAAACTAGCTCAATTTTTCATATTGTGACAACATTTGAGACTGAAAGAGCTAGACAAAGCCTCAAAGTAATCCAATCTATCATAAACTAAGTGATGCCATGCATTATGCTTCATTTATAAGCATTTTCTCAAGGAGCACCAATGATCAATTTAGAATGATCAATTTCACTAGCTGATAAACTTGACATGTCCACCTTAAATCATCTCTAACTTTTGGTTTAGTATTCAGAATGACATGAATTCAACGCCCACGTTAGCTTGGACAAAAACTCCAAGTAATTCAATCTATCCTAAACTGCGTGATGTCATGCATTATGCTTCATTTGTAAACGTTTGCTTAATGAGCACCAATTATCAGTGTAGAATGATCAATTTAATTGACCGAGCAGTTTGACATGTCCGCACTAAATCGTCTTTAACTTTTGATTCAGATTTTAGAATGATAGGAATTAAACACCAACGTTAAGCTAGCACAATTTTCTAAATTTTGACAAAATTTAGGACCGAAATATCTTCGAAAAAGCCTCCAGGAAATGCAATTTATCCCAAACTGTGTGATACCATGCATTATGATTTATATATAAGCCATTACTGAAGGAGCACCAATGATCAATTTAGAATGATCGTTTTAAGTGACCGACCAACTTGACATGTCTACACTAAATCATACGTAACTTTTGATTTCGAGTTCCAAATGACAAGAATCCAATGCCCACGTTAAGCTAGGTCAATTTTCTATATTGTGACAAAATTTAAGACCAAAATAGCTACGAAAAGGCATCCAAATAATCCAATCTATCCCCAACTACGTGCTGCCATGCATTATGTTTCATTGTAAACCTTTTCTTAATGTGCACCAGTGATAAGTTTCGAATGATTAATTTAACTGGCCGAAAAATTTGATACGTCCGCACTAAATCATATTTAACTTTTTGATTCAGAGATTAGAATGACACGAATTTAATGCCCACGTTAAGGTAGCTAAAGTTTCTATATTTTGACAAAATTTAAGATAGAAATATCTACAACAAAGTTTCCAAGTAATCCAATCTATCCTAAACTGCGTGATGCCATGCATTATGCTTCATTTGTATACCTTTGCTCAAAGAGCACCAATGATATGTTTAGAATGATCATTTTAACTAGCTGATTAACTTGACATATCCACACTAAATCGTCTTTAACTTTTGATCTAGAGCTCGAAATGACATTAATCCAATACCCGGGTTAAGCTAGCTCAATTTTCCATATTGTGACAATATTTTAGACTGAAAGAGCTAGAAAAAGCCTCAAAGTAATCCAGTCTATCATAAACTGCGTGTTGCCATGCATTATGCTTCATTTGTAAGCCTTTTCTTAAGGAGCACCAATGATCACTTTAGAATGATCAATTTCACTGGCCGATCAACATGACATGTCCGCACTAAATCATCTCTAACTTTTTATTTAGTTTTCAGAATGACAAAAATCCAAAGCGCACGTTAAGCTAGCCCAATTTTCTATGTTGTGACAAAATTTAAGACCGAAATAGCTAGGACAAAGCCTCCAAGTAATACAATCTATCCCAAACTGCGTGATGGCATGCATTATGCTTTATTTGTAAACATTTGCTTAATGAGCACCAATGATCAGTTTAGAATGATCAATTTAACTGACCGATCAGTTTGATATGTCCGCACTAAATCGTCTTTAACTTTTGATTCAGATTTTAGAATGATACGAATTAAACGCCCACGTTAAGCTAGCACAATTTTCTAAATTTTGACAAAATTTAAGACCAAAATATCTACGACAAAGGCTCCAAGTAATGCAATCTATCCCAAACTGTGTGATACCACGCATTATGCTTTATATATAAGCTTTTACTGAAGGAGCACCAATGATTAATTTAGAATGATCATTTTCACTGGCCGATCAACCTGAAATGTCTACATTAAATCATCTGTAACTTTTGATTTCGAGTTCCAAATGACAAGAATCCAATGCCCACGTTAAGCTAGGTCAATTTTCAATATTTTAAACTGGGCAATCAACTGACATATCCACACTTAATCGTCTTTAACTTTTGATTCAGAGTTCGAAATGACACGAATCCAACGCCCACGTTAAGATAGGTCAATTTTCCATATTTTTACAAAATTTAAGACCGAAATAGCTACGAAAAAGCCTCTAAATAATCCAATTTATCCCAAACTGCGTGCTGTCATGCATTATGGTTCATTTGTTTACCTTTTCTTAATGAGCACAAGTGATAAGTTTCGAATGATCAATTTAACTGGCCGATCAACTTGACATGTTTGCACTAAATCATCTTTAACTTTTGATTCTGAGTTCAGAATGACACGAAACAACCTACCAGGTTAAGGTAGGTCAATTTCCTATATTGTGACAGAATTTAAGGCCAAAATAGCTACGGAAAAGCCTCCAAATAATCTGATCTAGCCCCAACTGCTTGCTGTCAGTCATTATGCTTCATTTGTAAACCTTTTCTTAAGCATCGGATCCTAAAGACAGTAAGTCTTTTTCTTTTTATGAGCACCAGTGATAAGTTTCGAATTATAAATTTAACTGGCCGATGAGCTTGACATGTCCACACTAAATCGTCTTTAACTTTTTATTTAATGTTCCGAATGACACGAATCAAATACTGCCATTAAGCTAGCTCAATTTTCTATATAGTGAAAAAATTTAAGATAGAAATAGCTACGACAAAACCACCAAGTAATCCAATCTATCCCAAATTGCGTGATGCAATCCATTATGCTTCATTTGTAAACCTTTCCTCAATGATCACCAATTATAAGATTAAAATGATCATTTTAACTAACTGATCAACTTGACATATCCCCACTAAAACACCTTTAACTTTTTATCTAGATCTCTAAATTACATGAATCCAATACACAGGTTAAGCTAGCTCTATTTTCCATATTGTGACAATATTTGAGATTGAAAGAGCTATACAAAGCCTCAAATTAATCCATTCCATCATAAACTGGGTGATGTCATGCATTATTCTTCATTTATAAGCCTTTTCTCAAGAAGCACAAATGATCACTTTATAATGATCAATTTCACTGGCCGATCAACTTGACATGTCCGCACTAAATCATCTCTAACTTTTGATTTTGAGTTCCAAATGACAAGAATCCAATGCCCCCGTTAAGCTAGGCCAATTTTCTATACTGTGACAAAATAAGACCAAAATAGGTACGACAAAGCATCCAAATAATCCAATCTATCCCCAACTGTGTGCTACCATGCATTATGCTTCATTTGTAAACTTTTCTTAATGAGCACGAGTGATAAGTTTTGAATGATCAATTTAACTAGCCTATCAACTTGACATGTCTGCACTAAATCATCTTTAAGTTTTGATTCAGAGTTCAGAATGACACGACACCAACGCCCATGTTAAGCTAGGTCAATTTCTATATTGTGACAAATTTTAAAACCAAAATAGCTATGACAAAGCTTCCAAATAATTTATTCTATCCCCAACTGCGTGCTGTCATGCATTATGCTTCATTTGTAAACCTTTTCTTAATGAGCACGAGTGATAAGTTTCGAATGATCAATTTAACTGGCCGATCAACTTGACATGACCGCACTAAATCATCTTTTACTTTTGATTCAGAGTTTAGAATGACACGAAACAAACTACCTTGTTAAGCTAGGTCAATTTTCTATATTGTGACAAAATTTAAGACCAAAATAGCTACGACAAAGCCTCCAAATAATCTAATCTATCCCTAACTTCTTGCTATCATTCATTAAGCTTCATTTTTAAACCTTATGACATGACATGAATCCTACACCCAGGTTAAGCTAGCTCAATTTTCCATATTGTAACAACATTTCAGACTGAAAGAGCTAGACAAAGCCTCAAAGTAATCCAACCTATCGTAAACTGTGTGATGCCATGCATTATGCTTCATTTATAAGCCTTTACTCAAGGAACACCAATGAACACTTTAAAATGATCAATTTCACTGGCCGATCAACTTGACATGTCCACATTAAATTCATCTCTAACTTTTGATTTAGTGCTCTGAATGACACGAATCCAACGCCCACGTTAAGCTACCCCAATTTTCTTTGTTGTGGCAAAGTTTAAGACCAAAATATCTAGGAAACAACTTCCAAGTACTACAATCTATCCCAAACTGCATGATGTCAGGCATTATGCTTCACTTGTAAACGTTTGCTTAATGAGCACCAGTGATCAGTTTAGAATGATCAATTTAACTGGCTGAGCAACTTGATATGTCCGCACTAAATCGTCTTTAACTTTTGATTTAGTGATCAGAATGAAAAGAATCAATCGCCCATGTTAAGCTAGCACAATTTTCTGTATTGTGACTAAATTTAAGACCGAAATAGGTACGACAAAGCCTCCAAGTAATCCAATTTATCCCAAACTATGTGATGCTATGCATTATACTTCATTTGTAAAGCTTTGCTCAATGAGCACCCGTGATCAGTTTCGAATGATCAATTTAACGAGCCGATCAGTTTGACATGTACGCACTAAATCTTCTTTTACTTTTGATTCAGAGTTCAGAATGACACGAATACAATGCCCATGTTAACCTAGCACAATTTTCTATGTCGTGACAAGATTCAATTCCAAAATAGACACGACAAAGCTTCCATGTAAATCCATTTTATCCCAAATTGCGTGATGCCATGCAATATGCTTCATTTGTAAACGTTTGCTCAATGAGAACCAATGATCAGTTTAGAATGATCAAATTAACTTGCTGATCAGTTTATATATCCACCCTAATTTGTCTTTTACTTTTGATTTAGTGATCAGAATGACACGAATCCAATGCCCACGTTAAGCCAGTTAAATTTTCTGTATTGTGACTAAATTAAATACAAAAATAGCTATGAAAAATATTCTAAGCAGTCCAATCTGTCCCAAACTACGTGATGCCATGCATTATACTTCATTTGTAAACATTTCCTCAATGAGCAACAGTGATCAGTTTCGAATGATCAATTTAACTGGCTGATCAGTTTGACACGTACACACTAAATCGTCTTTTACTTTTGATTCAGAGTTCAGAATGACACGAATACAATGCCCATGTTAACCTATTGATTCATCCATACTAAATCATTCGTAACTATTGATTTAGAGCTATGAATGACACGGATCCAACACCCATGTTGAGCTAGCTCAATTTTCTATATTGTGAAATAATTTAAGACCGAAATAGCTATGACAAAGCTTCCAATTAATCCAATATATCCCAAAATGCGTGATGCCGTGCATTATGCTTCATTTGTAAGCCTTCGCTCAATGAGCACCAATGATAAGTTTAGAATGAGAATTTTAACTAGCTGATCAACTTGACATGTCCGCACTAAATCGTCTTTAAATTTTGATCCAAAGCTCAAAATGACATAATCCAACGTCCACGTTAAGCTAGCTAAATTTTCCAGATTGTGAAAACATTTGAGACTGAAAGAGGTAGACAAATGCTAAACTGTGTGATGTCATGCATTATGCTTCATTTATAATCCTTTACTCAAGGAGCACAAATGATGAGTTTAAAATGATCATTTTAACTGACCGATAAACTTGACATGTCCGCACTAAATCATCCGTAACTTTTGATTCGGAGTTCATAATGTTAGGAATCCAACGCCCACGTTAAGCTAGCTCAATTTTCTATATTGTGACAAAATTTTAAACTTAAATAGCTAAGACAAAGCCTCCACGTAATCCAATCTATCCCAAACCGCATGATACCTTGCATTATGTTTCATTTGTAAACTTTTGCTCAATGAGCACCAATGATCATTTTAGAATGATCAATTTAACTGGCTGATCAAACTGACATGTCCACACTAAATCATGTTTAACTTTTGATTTAGTGTTCGGAATGACATGAATCCAACGCCCACATTAAAGTAGCTCAATTTTCTATATTGTAGCAAAATTTTAGATTGAAATAGGTACAAAAAAGTTTTCAAATAATCTATTCTATCCAAAACTTTTTGATGACATGCATTGTGCTTCATGTGTAAACCTTTGCTCAATGCGCACAAAAGATAAGTTTAGAATGATCAATTTAACTAGTTGATCAAAGAGACATGTACGCACTAAATCATCTTTAACTTTTGATTGAGAGCTCAGAATGTTAGGAATCCAACGCCCACATTAAGCTAGCTCAATTTTCTATATTGTGACAAAATTTAAGACTTAAATAGCTAAGACAAAGCCTCCATGTAATCCAATCTATCCCAAACTGCGTGATGCCATGCATTATGCTTTATTTGTAAACCTTTGGTAAATGAGCACCACTGATATGTTTAAAATGATCAATTTTATGGCCGATAAACTTGACATGTACTCACTAAATTGTCTTTAACTTTTGATTTAATGTTCAGAATGACACTAATCCAATGCCTGTGTTAAGGTTGCTCAATTTTCTATTGTGACAAAATTCAAGACTCAAATAGGTACGACAAAGTCTCCAATTAATTCAATCTATTCCAAACTGTGTGATGACATGCATTATGCCTCATCTGTAAACGTTAGCTATCAGTTTAGAATGATGAATTTAATTGGCCGATCAAATTGACATGTCCGCACTAAATCATCTTTAACTTTTGATTCAGAGTTTAGAATGACACGAATCTAACGTCCATGTTAAGTTAGCTCAATTTTCAATATTGTGACAACATTTTAGACTTAAATACCTAAGACAACGCCTCCATGTTATCCAATCTATCCCGAACTGCGTGATGACATGCATTATACTTTATTTGTAAAAGCCTTTGGTCATTGAGCACCAATGATCAGTTTAGAAGGATCATTTTAACTGATTGATCAACTTGACATGTCAGCACTAAATTGTCCGTACCATTTTATTTAGAGTTCAGAATTATAGGAATCCAACGTCCACGTTAAGCTAGCTCGATTTTCTATATTGTGACAAAATTTAATACTTAAATAGCTAAGACAAAGCCTCCAGGTAACCCAATCTATCCCAAACTGCATGATACCATGCATTATGTCATTTGTAAACCTTTGCTCAATGAGCACTAATGATCATTTTAGAATGATCAATTTAACTGGCGATCAAATTGACATGTCCGCACTAAATCGTCTTTAACTTTTGATTTAGTGTTTAGAATAACATGAATCCAATGCCCATGTTAAGGTAGCTCTACTTTCGATATTGTGACAAAATTTAAGACTGACATATGTACAACAAAGTCTCCAAGAAATCCAATCTATTCCAAACTGTGTGATGACACGCATTGTGCTTCATATGTAAACCTTTGCTCAATGAGCACCAGTGATCAGTTTTAAATGATCAATTTAACTAGCCGATCAAATAGACATGTCCACAATAAATCGTCTTTAACTTTTGATTCAGAGTTCGGAATGAAACGGATCAAACGCACACGATAAGCTAGCTCAATTTTCCATATTGTGACAAAATTTAAGACCAAAACTGCTACGACAAAGCCTCCAAGAATTCCAATATATCCAAAACTGCATAATGCCATGCATTATTCCCCATTTGTAAACCTTTGCACAATGAGCACAAGTGATCTGTTTATAAAGATCAATTTAACTGGCAAATCAATTTAACATTTCCGCAGTAAATTGACTTTAACTCTTGAGTCAAAATTTAGAATGACATGAATCCAATGCCCACGTAAAGCTAGCACAATTTTCTATATTGTAACAAAATTTAACACTTAAATAGCTTAGACAAAGCCTCCAGGTAATCCAATCTATCCCAAATTACGTGACGCTATGCATTATACTTCATTTGTTAGCCTTTGGTCACTGAGCACTATTGATCAGTTTAGAATGATCATTTGACTAGCTGATCAACTGGCATGTCCACACTAGATCGTCTTTAACTTTTGATTTTAAGTGCAAAATGAAATGAATCCAACGCCTACGTTAAGCTAGCTCAATTTTTTATATTGTGACAAAATTTAAGGCCGAAATAGCTACGAAAAAGCCACCAAGTAATCAAATCTATCCCAAATTGCGTGATGCCATGCATTATGCTTCATTTGTTAACCTTTGCCCAATGAGCAGCCATGATCAGTTTACAATGATCATTTTTACTAGCTGATCAACTTGATATGTCCGCACTAAATTGTCTTTAACTTTTGAGTCGGAATTGAGAATGACACGAATCCAACGCCCACGTAAAGCTAGCTCAATTTTCTATTTCCTTACAATATTTCAGACTGAAATAATTACGACAAAGGTTCCATGTAATCCAATCAATCCCTAACTGCGTGATGCCATGCATTATGGTTCATTTGTAAACATTTGCTAAATGAGCACCGGTGATCAATTTATAATGATCAATTTAACTGGCCGATCAACTTTAGATATCCGCACTAAATCGTCTTTCACTTTTGATTTAGTGTTCAAATTGACACGAATCCAACGCCCATGTTAAACAAACTCAATTTTCTATATTGGGATAAAATTTAAGACTGAAATAGCTATGACAAAGCTTCCAAGTAATCCAATTCATCCTAAACTGCTGATGCAATACATTATTGTTCATTTGTAAACCTTTGCTCCATGATCACCAATGATCAGTTTCGAATGATCCATTTAACTGGCCGATCAACTTGAGATTTCCGCACTATATTGTCTATCACTTTTGATTTACTGTTCATAATGACACGAATGCAACGCCCACGTTAAGCTAACTAAATTTTCTATATTGCGAAAAAATTTAAGACTAAAATATCTACGACAAAGACTCCAAGTAATAAAATCTATCCCAAACTGCGTGATGCCATGCATTATGGTTCATTTGTAGCCTTTTCTCAATGAACACTAATGATCAGTTTAGAAGGATTAGTTTAACTAGCTGATCAACTTGACATGTCCACACTAAATCTTCTTTAACTTTTGATTTTGAGCATAAATGACATGAATCCAAAGCCCATGTTAAGCTAGCTCACTTTTCTAAATTGTGCAAAAAATTTAAGACCAAAATACCTACGACAAAGCCACCAAGTAATCCAATCTATCCCAAACTATGTAATGCCATGCATTATACTTCATTTGTAAACCTTTGGTCAATGAGCACCAATGATCAGTTTAGGATCATCATTTTTACTAGCTGATCAACTTAACATGTCCGCACTAAATTGTCTTTAACTTTTGAATTAGAATTTTGAATGACACGAATCCAACGCCACGTAAAGCTAGCTCAATTTTATATATTCAGACAAAATTTAAGACCGAAATAGCTATGACAAAGCGTCCAGGTAATCCAATCTATCCCAAATGGCGTGATGCCATGCATTATGCTACATTTGTAAACGTTTGCTCAATTAGCACTAGTGATCAGTTTCGAATGATCAACTGAACTGGCCGATCAACTTGAGATGTCCGCACTAAATCATCTTTCGCTTTTGATTTAGTGTTCAGAATGACACAAATCCAACGCCCATGTAAAGCTAGCTCAATTTTCTTTATGGTGACAAAATTTAAGACCGAAATAGCTATGAGAAGGCCTCCTTGTAATCCAATCTTTCCAAAAATGTGTGATGCCATGCATTATGCTTCATTTGTAAACAATTGCACAATGAGCACCAGTGATCAGTTTAGAATGATCAATTTAACCTGCTGATCAACTACAGATGTCTGCACTATATCTTCTTTCACTTTTGATTTAGTGTTCATAATGACACAAATCCAACCCCCATGATAAATTAACTCAATTTGATATATTGTGACAAAACAGAAGACTGAAATAGCTATGAGAAAGACTTCAAGTAATCCAATCCATCCCAAAATGTGTGATGCCATGCATTATGCTTCATTTGTAAACCTTTGCACAATGAACACCAATTATCAGTTTAGAATGATCAATTAAACTGGCCGAACAATTTGACATGTCCACACTAAGTTGTTTTTAACTTTTGATTCA
This sequence comes from Pugionium cornutum, assembly GCA_018901935.1. Classification (NCBI taxonomy): domain Eukaryota; kingdom Viridiplantae; phylum Streptophyta; class Magnoliopsida; order Brassicales; family Brassicaceae; genus Pugionium; species Pugionium cornutum. The sequence goes on along the minus strand of JAENJI010000013.1, from coordinate 26,134,270 downwards.
GAGTTCTGAATGACACGAATCCAACGCCAATGTTAAGCTCGCCCAATTTTCTATATTGTGACAAAAGTTAAGACCAAAATAGCTATGAGAAAGCCTCCAAGTAATCCAATCTATCCCAAACTACGTGATGTCATGCATTATGCTTCATTTGTAAGCCTTTGGTCAGTGAGCACCAATGATAAGTTTAGAATGATCATTTTAATTATCAGATCAACATGACATGTCCACACTAAATCATCTTTAACTTTTGATTTTGAGCGCAAAATGACATGAATCCAACGCCCACGTTAATCTAGCCCAATTTTCTATATTGTTACAAAATTTTAACACCGAAATAGCTATGACAAATCCTCCAAGTATATCAATGTATCCCGAACTGCGTGATGCCATGCATTATGCTTCATTTGTAAACTTTTGCTCAATGAGAACCAGTGATAAGTTTAGTATGATCAATTTAACTGGCTGTTCAACTTGAGATGTCCGCACTAAATCATCTTTCACTTTTTATTTAGTCTTCAGGATGTCACAAATCCAATGCCCACGTTAATCTAACTCAATTTTCTTTATTGTGACAAAATTTTAGACCAAAATAGCTATGAGAAGGCCTCCATGTAATCCAATCTATCCCAAAATGTGTGATGCATACATTATGCTTCATTTGTAAACCTTTGCACAATGAGCACCAGTGATCAGTTTTGAATGATCAATTTTACTGGCCGATCAACTTGAGATATCCGCACTATATCTTTTTCACTTTTGATTTAGTGTTCATAATGACACGAATCCAACCCCTATGTTAACCTAACTCAATTTTCGATAATATGGCAAAATTTAAGACCGAAATAGCTTTGAAAAGCCTCCAAGTAATCCAATCTGTCCCAAACTGCGTGATGCCATGCATTATGCTTCTTTGTAAACCTTTGCACAATGAGCACCAGTTACCAGTTTAGAATGATCAATTTAACTGGCCGAACAATTTGACATATCCCCGCTAAGTCGTCTTTAACTTTTGATTAAGAGTTCAGAATGACAGGAATCCAACGCCAATGTTCAGCTCAGTCAATTATCTATATGGTGACAAAATTTTATATCAAAATAGCTACGAAAAAGCCTCCAAGTAATCCAATTTATCCCAAATTGCGTGATGCCATGCATTATGCTTCATTTGTAAACTTTTGCTCAATGAGCACACATGATCAGTTTAGAACCATTATATTTACTAGCTGATCAACTTGACATGTATGCACTAAATTGTCATTAACTTTTGAGTCAGAATTCAGAATGACACGAATCCAATGCCCACGTAAAGCTAGCTCAGTTTTCTATATTGTCACAAAATTTTAGACTTAAATAGCTAAGACAAAGCCTCCAGGTAATCCAATCTTTTCCAAACTACATGATGACATGCATTAGGCTTTATTTGTAAAAGCCTTTGGTCACTGAGCACCAATGATCAGTTTAGAATGATCGTCTTTAACTTTTGATTTTGAGCGCAAAATCACATGAATACAATGCCCACGTTAAGCTAGCTCAAATTTTTGTCTTGTTACCAAATTTAAAACATAAATAGCTATGTCAAAGCCTCCAAGTTATCCTATCAATCCCAAACTGCATGATACCATGCATTATTCTTCATTTGTAAACCTTTCTCAATGAGCACCAGTGAACAGTTTAGAATGATCAATTTAACTGGCCGATCAACCGGAGATGTCCACACTACATCATCTTTCACTTTTGATTAAGTGTTCATAATGACACAAATCCAACGCACACGTTGTGGTAACTAAATTTTCTTTATTGTGACAGAATTTAAGACAGAAATAGCTATAAAAAGGCCTCCACGTAATCCACTCTATCCCAAACAGCGTGATGCCATGCATTATGCTTCATTTATAAGCCTTTTCTCAAGGAGCATTAATGATCATTTTAGAATGATCATTTTAACTGGCTGATCAACTGTACATGTTCACACTAAATCGTCCGTAACTTTTCATTTAGAGTTCAGAATGACACGAATCCAACGCCCACATTAAGCTAGCTAAATTTTCCATATTGTGACAACATTTGAGATTGACACAGCTAAGACAAAGCCTCCAAGTAATCCAATGTATCTCAAACAGCGTGAAGCCATGCATTATGCTTCATTTATAAACCTTTACTCAAAGAGGACCAATGATGTGTTTAGAATGATCATTTTAACTGGCCGATCAACTTGAAATGTCCGCACTAAATCATTCGTAAATTTTGACTTAGAGTTCAGAATGACACGAACCCAATGCCCACGTTAATCTAGCTCAATTTTCTATATTGTGACAAATTTGTAACTAAAAGAGCTACAACAAAGTCTCTAAGTAATCCAATTTATACCAAACTGTGTGATGCCATCCATTATACTTCATTTTGAACCCTTTACTCAAGGAGCACCAATGATCAGTTTAGAATGATCATTTTGGCTGGCCGATAAACTTGACATGTCCGCATTAAATTGTCCGTAACTTTTGATTTAGAGTTTTGAATGACACGAATCAAACGCCCACGTGAAGCTAGCTCAATTTTTCACATTGTGACAACATTTGCGACTGAAAGAGCTACGACAAAGCCTCTAAGTAATCCAATGTATCCCAAACATCGTGTTGCTGTGCATTATGGTTTATTTCTAAGCCTTTACTCAAAGAGCACCAATGATTAGTTTACAATGATCATTTTAACAAATTAATCCACTTGACATTTTCGCACTAAATCGTTCGCACTAAATCGTTTGTAACTTTTGATTTAGAGTTCAAAATGACATGAATTTAACGCCGAAGTTAAGCTAGCTCAATTTTTTATATTGTGACAACATTTGAGGCTGAAAGAGCTAAGACAAAGCCTCCAAGTAATCTATTGTACCCCAAACTGCGTAAAGCCTTGCATTATGCTTCTATTTTAATCCTTTGCTCAAGGACAACCAATGATCAGTTTAAAATTATCATTTTAACTGGCTACTAAACTTGACATCTCCGCACTAAATCGTTCGTAACTTTGAATTAAGAGTTCAAAATGACACGAATCTAATGCCCATGTTAAGCTAGCTCAATTTTCTATATTGTGACATATTTTAAAACCAAAATAGCTAGGACAAAGCCTCCATGTAATCCAATCTATTCCAAACTGCATGATACCATGCATTATGCTGCATTTATAAGCTTTTACTCAAGGAGCACCAATGATAAGTTTATAATGATCGTTTTAATTAGCTGATAACCTTGACATGTCCTCAATAAATTATCTTTAAATTTTGATTTAGAGCTCAAAATGACATGAGTCCAACGCCTACGTTAAGCTAGCTCAGTATTTCATATTGTGAACATTTAAGAATGAAAGAGTTACGGAAAAGCCTCCAAGTATTCCAATGTATCACAAACAGCGTGATGCCATGCATTTTGCTTCATTTATAAGGCTTTACTGAAAGAGCACGATGATCAGTTTAGAATGATCATTTTAACTAGGCGATCAACTTGACATGTCTGAACTAAACCGTCCATAACTTTTGATTTAGAGTCCAGAATGACACGAATCCAACGCACATGTTAAGCTAGCTAAAATTTCCACATTTTGATAACATTTGAGATTGAAACTGCTACAAAAAAAATCCTCCAAGTAATCCAATGTATCCCAAACTGCGAGATGTCATTTATTATGTTTCATTTATAAGCTTTTACTCAAGGAGAACCAAGGATAGGTTTATAATGATCGTTTTAACTAGTTGATAACCTTGAAATGTCTACACTACATTATCTTTAACTTTAAAATTTTGAGCTTAAAATGACATGAGTCCAACGCCCACGTTAAGCTAGCTCAATTTTAAATATTGCGAACACATTTGAGACTGAAAGAGCTTCGACAAAGCCTCCAAGTAATCCTATGTATCCCAAACTGTGCGATTCCATGCATTATGCTTCATTTATAAGCCTTTCTTCAAGGAGCACCAATGATCAGTTTAGAATGATCATTTTAATAGGCCGGTAAACTTGACATGTCCGCACTAAATCGTTTGTACCTTTTCATTTAGAGTTCAGATGACATGAATTCAACGCCCACGTTAAGCTATCTCAATTTTCTATACTATGAAAACATTTGAGCCTAAAAGTGCTACAAAAAGCTCCAAGTAATCCAATGTATCCCAAACTATGTGAAGCCATGCATTATGCTTCATTTCAAAGCCTTTACTCAAGGAGAACCAATGATCAGTTTAGAATGATCATTTTAACATGCTGATCAACTTGACACTTCCGCACTAAATTGTCCATAAATTTACATTTAGAGCTCAAAATGACACGAGTCCAACGCCCACGTTAAGCAAGCTCAATTTTCCATATTGTGACCACATCTGAGACTGAAAGAGCTACAAAAAAGCTTCCAAATAATTAAGTGAATCCCAAACTGCATGATGCCATCCATTATCCTTCATTTATAACCCTTTACTCAAGGAACACCAATGATCAATGTGGAATGATCATTTTAACTGGCCCATAAACTTTACATATCTGCACTAAATCGTCTGTAATTTTTGATTTTGAGTTGAGATTGATACAAATCCAATACCCACATTAAGCTAGCGTAATTTTTAATATTGTGACACATTTTAAGCCCAAATAGCTACGACAAAGCCTCCAAATAATCCAATCTATCCCAAACTGCTTGATTCCATGCATTATGCTTCATTTATAAGCCTTTACGTAAGGAGCACCGGTGATCAGTGTAGAATGATCATTTTAACTGGTCGATCAACTTTACACGTTCGCACTAAATCGTCCGTAACTTTTGATTTAGAGTTCAGAATGATACGAATACAATGCACACGTTAAGCTAGCTAATTTTTTAATAATTTGACAACATTTGAGACTGAAAGAGCTAAGACAAAACCTCCAAGTAATCCAATGTATGCGAAACTGCGTGAAGCCATGCATTATGCTTCATTTATAAGCCTTTACTCAGTGAGAACCAATGATCAGTTTAAAATAATCATTTTAACTCGCGATCAACTTGACATGTATGCACTAAATCGCCCGTAAATTTTGATTTAGAGTTTAGAATGAAACCAACCCAGTTCCCACGTTAAGCTAGCTCAATTTTCTATATTTTGACTACATTTGTCACTAAAAGAGCTACGACAAAGCCTCCTAGTAATCCAATGTATCCGAAACTTCGTGATGCCATCCATTATGCTTCATTTATAACCCTTTACTCAAGGAGCACCAATGATCAGTTTAGAATGATCATTTTAACTGGCCAATAAACTTGAAATGTCCGCACTAAATTGTCCATTACTTTTGATTTAGGGTTCTGAATGACACGAATCAAACAACCATGGGAAGCTAGCTCAATTTTCCATATTGTGACAACATTTGCTACTGAAAGAGCTATGACAAAGCCTCCAAGTAATCCAATGTATCCCAAACTGCGTCATGCCATTCATTATGCTTCATTTATAAGCCTTTACTCAAGGAGCACCAATAATCAGGCTAGAATGATCATTTTAACTTGCCCATTAACTTGACAGGTCGCACTAAATCGTCCGTAAATTTTGATTTAGAGCTCTGTATGACACGAATCCAATGCCCATGTAAAGCTAGCTCAATTTCTATATTGTGACAATATTGGAGACTAAAAGAGCTACGACAATGCCTCGAAATAATCCAATGTATCCTTAACTGCGTGATGTCATCCATTATGTTTCATTTATAACCCTTTACTCAAGGAGCACCAAAGATCAGTTGAGAATGATCATTTTAACTGGCCGATCAAGTTGATATGTCCGCACTAAATCGTACGTAATTTTTGATTTAGAGTTCAAAATGACACGAATTCAACACCCACGTTAAGCTAGCTTAATTTTTAATATTGTGACAAATTTTAAGTGTGAAATAGTAACGACAAAGCCTCCAAGTAATCCAATCTATCCCTAACTACGTGATGCCATGCATTATTGTTCGTTAATATGCCTTTACTTAAGGAGCACCAACGATCAGTTTAGAATGATCATTTTAACTGGCCGATCAACTTTACATGTTCGCACTAAATCATCTGTAACTTTTGATTTGTAATTCAAAAAGACACGAATCAAATGCCCACGTTAAGCTAACTAAATTTTCCATATTGTGACAACATTAGAGACTGAAAGAGCTAAGACAAAGCCTCCAAGTAATCCCATGTATCCCAAACTGCATGAAACCATGCATTATGCTTCATTTATATGCCATTACTCAAGGAAAACCAATGATCAGTTTAGAGTGATTGTTTTAACTAGACGATCTACTTGACATGTCTGCACTAAATCGTCCGTAAGTTTTTAATTTATAGTTTAAAATGACACGAACCCAATGCCCACATTAAGCTAGCTCAATGTTCTATATTGTGACAACATTTGTAACTAAAAGAGCTACGATAAAGGCTACAAGTAATCCAATCTATCCCAAACTGTGTGATGTCATCCATTATGCTTAGTTTATAGCGCTTTACTCAAGGAGCACCAAAGATCAGTTCAGCATGATAATTTTACATGGCCGCTTAACTTGACATGTCCACTCTAAATTGTTCGTAGCTTTTAATTTAGAGTTCTGAATTACTCGAATCAAACGCCCACGTGAAGCTAGCTCAATTTTCCATATTGTGACAACATGTCTTACTGGAAGAGCTACGACATAACCTCCAAGTAATCCAATGTATCCCAAAATGCGTGATGCCATGCATTATGCTTCATTTATAAGCCTTTACTCAAAGAGCACCAATGATCAGCTTAGAATGATCATTTTAACAAATTGATCAGCCTTACATGTCCCCACTAAATCGTTCGTAACTTTTTATTTAGAGTTCAAACTGACACGATTTCAATGCTGACATTAAGCTAGCTCAATTTTCTATATTGTGACAACATTTGAGACTAAAAGAGGTAATACAAAGCCTCGAAGTAGTCCAATGAATCCCAAACTATGTGAACTCATGCATTATTCTTCATTTATAAGCCTTTACTCAATGAGAGCCAATGATCAGTTTAGAATTATCATTTTAACTGGCAGATAACTTGACATATCCACATTAAATCATCCATAACTTTTGATTTAGAGGTCAAAATGACACGAATTCAACACCCACGTTAAGCTAGCTCAATTTTCTATATTGTGAAAAATTTTAAGACCAAAATAGCTAGGAAAAAGCCTCTAAGTAATCCAATCAATTCCAAACTGCATGATGCCATGCATTATGCTTCATTTATAAGCCTTTACTCAAGGAGCACCAATGATAAGTTTGGAATGATCGTTTTAATTAGCTGATCAAATTGACATGTACGCACTAAATTATCTTTAACTTTTGATTTAGAGCTCAAAATGACATGAGTCCAACACCCATGTTAACCTAGCTCAATTTTCCATATTGTGACAGCATTTGAGACTGAAAGAGTTACGACAAAGCCTCAAGTAATTAAATGTATCGCAAGCTATGTGAAGCCATGCATTATGCTTCATTTATAAGCATTTAACTCAAGGAGAACCAATGATCAGTTTAGAATAATCATTTTAACTAGCCGATCAACCTGACATTTCCACACTAAATTGTCTATAACTTTTGATTTAGAGTTCAAAATGACACGAATTCAACACCCACGTTAAGCTAGTTCAATTTTCTATATTTTGAAAACATTTAATACCAAAATAGCTACGAGAAAGCCTCCAAGTAATTAAATTTATCCTAAACTGCGTAATGACATGCATTATGCTTCTGTTAGAAGGCTTTACTCAAATATCACCAATGATCAGTTTAGAATGATCATGTTAACTAGCTGATCAACTTGACATGTCCGCACTAAATCATTTTTATCTTTTGATTTAGAGCTAAAAATGACATGAATACAATGCCCACGTTAACCTAGCTCAATTTTCCATATTGTGACAACATTTGAGAATGAAAGAGCTACGAAAAAGCTGCCAAGTAATCAAATGTATCCTAAATTGTGTGATGTCATGCATTATGCTTCATTTACAAGCCTTTCCTCAAGGAGAACCAATGATTAGCTTACAATGATAATTTTAACTTCGTGATCAGCTTGACATGTCCGCACTAAATTGTCTTTAACTTTGGATTTAAAGCTTAAAATGACATGAGTCCAACAGCAATGTTAAACTAGCTCAATTTTCCTTATCGTGATGACATTTAGGACTAAAATAGCTCCTACAAAGTGTCCAAGTAATCCGTTGTATCTTGGCCTGCGTGATGCCATGCATTATGCTTCATTTATAAGCCTTTACTCAAGCAGCACCAATGCTCAGTTTAGAATGATCATTTTAACAGGACGATCAACTTGACATGTCTGCACTAAATCATATGTAACTATTGATTTAGAGTTGAGAATAACACGAATCTAACGCCCACATTAAGCAAGCTCCATTTTCTATACTATGACAACAGTTAAGGCTGAAAGAGCTACGAAAAGGCTCCAAGTAATCAAACGTATCCCAAACTGCGTCATGCTATGTATTATGCTTCATTTATAAGCCTTTATTCAAGGAACACCAATGATCAGCTTAGAATGATCTTTTTAACTGGCCAATCACTTGACATGTCCGCACTATATCGGCTGTAACTTTTTATTTAGAGCTCAAAATGACACGAATTCAACGCCCACGTTAGGGTAGCTCGATTTTCTATATTGTACCAGAATTTAAGACCAAAATTGCTACGACAGAGCCTCGAAGTATTCCATTCTATCCCAAACTGCATGATGTCATGCATTATGCTTTAGTTATAAGCCTATACGAAAGGAGCACCAATGATCAGTTTAGAATGATCATTTTAACTAGCTGATCAACTTTACATGTCCACACTAAATCGTCTTTAATTTTTGATTTAGAACTCAAAATTACATGATCTAACGCCCACGTTAAGGTAGCTCAATTTTCCATATTGTGACAAAATTTGAAACTGAAAGAGCTACTATAGAGCCTCCAAGTAATCAATTGTATCACAAACTGTGTGATGCCATACATTATGCTTGATTTACAATTGAGATTGAAAGACACGAATCCAACGCCCACGTTAAGCTTGCTCAATTTTTATATTGTGTAAATATTTAAGACCAAAGAAACTACGAGAAAGGCTCCAAGTAATCAAATCTATCACAAACTTCATGATGCGAGGCATTATGCTTCATTTATAGGCCTTTACTCATATAGCACCAATGATCAGTTGAGAATGATCACGTTAACTAGCTGATCAACTTGACATGTCCGCACTAAATCGGTTTTATCTTTTGATTTAGAGCTCAAAATGACATGAGTCCAACGCCCACGTTAAACTAGCTCAATTTTTCATATTATGACAACATTTGACATTGAAAGAGATACGAAAAACCCTCCAAGTAATCAAATGTATCCCAAGCTGTGTGATGACTTGCATTATACTTCATTTATAAGCCTTTACTCAATGAGCACCAATAATTAGCTTAGAATGATCATTTTAACTGGCCGATCACTTGACATGTCCGCACTATATCGTCTGTAACTTTTTATTTTGATCTCAAAATAACTAGAATCGAACACCCACATTAAGGTAGGTCAATTTTCTATATTGTGAAAAAATTTAAAACAAAATAGCTACGACAAAGCCTCGAAGTAATACAATTTATCCCACACTGCATGATGTCATGCATTATGCTTCATTTATAAGCCTATACTAAAGGAGCATCAATGATCAGTTTAGAATGATCATTTTAACTAGCTGATTAACTTGACATGTCAGCACTAAATCATCTTTAACATTGATTAAGAGCTCAAAATGATATGAGTCAAACGCCCACATTAAACTAGCTCAATTTTCCATATTGTGACAACATTTGAGGCTGAAAGAGCTACTACAGAGCCTCCAAGTATTCCAATGTATCCCAAACTGCGTTATGCCGTACATTATGCTTGATTTACAATTGAGATTGAAAGACACGAATCCAACGCCCACGTCAAGCTAGTTCAATTTTTTATATTGTGACAAAATTTAAGAGCGAAATAGCTACGAGAAAGCCTCCACGAAATCAAATCTATCCTAAACTACGTGATGCCATTCATTATGCTTCTTTTATAAGCCTTTATTCAAAGAAAACCAATGATCATTTTAGAATGATCAATTGAACTAGCTGATCAACTTGACATGTCCACACTAAATCGTTTTCATCTTTTGATTTAGAGCTCAAAATGACATGAGTCCAACGCCCACGTTAATCTATCTCAATTTTCTATATAGTGACAACATTTGAGACTGAAAGAGAACGAAAAAGCCTCCAAGTAATCAAATGTATGCCAAACTGTGTGATGCCATGGATAATGCTTCATTTAAAAGCTTTTACTCAAGGAGCACCAATAACTAGTTTAGAATGATCATTTTAACTGGCCGTTCGCTTGACATGTCTGCATTATATCGTCTGTAACTTTTGATTTAGAGCTCAAAGTGACAACAATCCAACGCCCAGGTTAAGTTAGCTTAATCTTCTATATTGTGACAAAATTTAAACCAAAATAGCTACACAAACCCTCGAAGTAATCCAATCTATCCCAAACAGCGTGATATCATGCATTATGCTTCATTTATAAGCCTATACTAAAGGAGCACCAATCTTCAGTTTAGAATGATCCCTTTAACTAGATAATCTACTTGATATGTCCGGACAAAATCTTCTTTAACTTTTGATTTAGAGCTCAAAATAATATGAGTCCAACGCCCACGTTAAACTAGCTCAATTTTCCATATTGTGACAATATTTGAGGTTGAAAGAGCTACTACAAAGCCTTCAAAGTAATCCAATGTATCCCAAGCTGCGTGATGCCATTCATTATGATGGATTTATAAGAATTTACTCAAGAAGCACCAATAATCAGTTTAGAATAATCATTTTAACTGGCCGATCACTTGACATGTCCACAATAAAATCGTTTATAACTTTTGATTTAGACCTCAAAAGGACACGAATCCGATGTGCACGTTAAGCTAGCTCAATTTTTTACATTGTGACAAAATTAAGTCCATAATAGCTACGACAAAGCCTCGAAGTAATCCAATCTATCCCAAAGTTTGTGATGTCATGCATTATACTTCATTTACAAGCCAATAATAATGGAGCACCAGTGATAAGTTTAGAATGATCTCTTTAACTAGTTGATCAGCTTGATAAGTTTGCACTAAATCATCTTTAACTTTTGATTTAGATCTTAAAATGACTTGAGTCCAACAACCACGATAAGCTAGCTCAATTTTCCATATTGTGACAACATTTGAGACTGAAGGAGCTACGAAAAAGCCACCAAATAACCAAATGTATCCGAAACTGTGTGATGTCATGCATTATGCTTCATTTAAAAGCCTTTACTCAAGGAGCACCAATAATTAATTTAGAATGATCATCTTAACTGGCCGATCACTTGACATGTCCGCATTAAATCGTGTGTAACTTTAGATTTAGAGCTCAAAATGACACGAATCCAACGCCCTCCTTAGGGTAGCTCAATTTTCACAATAGCTACGACAAAGCCTCGAAGTAATCCAATTTATTCCAAACTGCGTGATGTCATGCATTATGCTTCATTTATAAGCCTACACTAAAGGAGCACCAATGATCAGTTTAAAATGTTCATTTTAACTAGCTGGCAAACTTGACATGTCCGCACTGGTTTTTAATTTTTGATTTAGAGATCAAAATGACATGCGTCCAACACCCACGTTAAGCTAACTCAATTTTCCATATTGTGACAACATTTGAGGCTGAAAAAGCTACAAAAAGCATAGAAGTAATCAAATGTATCCCAAACTGTGTGATGCCATGCATTATGCTTTATTTATAAGCCTTTACTCAAGAATCACCAATAATCATTTTATAATGATCATTTTAACTTGCCGATCACTTGACATGTTCACACTAAATTTTCTTTACTTTTGATTTAGAGCTCAAAAGGACTCAAATGAAATGTGCACGTTAACCTAGCTTAACTTTCTATAGTGTGACAAAATTTAAGACCATAATAGGTATGACAAAGTCTCCAAATAATCCAATTTATCCCAAACGGCGTGATGTCATGCATTGTCCTTTATTGATAATCATTTACTCAAGGTGCACCCATAATCAGTTTAAAATGATTATTTTAATTGGTGTATCACTTGACATGTTCACACTAAATCATCGGTAACTTTTGATTTAGAGTTCAGAATGACACGAATCCAACGCCCACTAAACTAAGCGAAATTTTCTACATTGTTACAAAATTAAAGACGGAAATAGCTATGACAAAGCGTTCCAGTATTCAAATCTGTCCCAAATTGCATGATGCCATGCATTATACTTCATATATAAGCCATTACTCAAGGAGCACCAATGATCAGTTTAGAAAGATCATTTTAACTAGCTGATAACCTTAAGACATATCTGCACAAAATCATCCTTAAGTTTTGATTTAGAGCTCAAAATGACATGAGTCCAACGAACACATTAAACTAGCTCAATTTTCTCTATTGTGACAAAACTTAAGACTACAAAAGCTAGGACAAAGCCTCAAAGTAATCCAATATATCCCAAATTGCGTGATGCCATGCATTATGCTTCATTTATAAGCATTTACTCAAGGAGCACCAATGATCAGTTTAGAAAGATCATTTTAACTAGCTGATAACGTTGACATGTCCGCAATAAATCGTCTTTAACTTTTGAGTTAGAGCTCAAAAGGACATGAGTCCAACGTCCACGTTAAGCTAGCTCAATTATCTATATTGTGACAATATTTGAGATTGAAAGAGCTACTACAAAGCCTACAAGTAATCCAATGTATCCCAAACTACTTGATGCCTTACATTATGCTTGATTTATAAGCCTGTACTCAATGAACACCAATAATCAGTTTAATGATCATTTTAATTGGCCTATCACTTGCAATGTATTCATTTATAAGCCTTTAATCAATGAGCACCAATGATCAGTTTAGAATAATCATTTTAATTGGACGATCAATTGAACATGTCCACACAAAATCGTCTTTAACTTTTGATTTAGAGATCAAAATGACATGAGTCCAATGGCCATGATAAACTAGCTCCATTTTCCATAATGTGACAACATTTGAGACTGAAAGAGCTACTACAAAGCCTCCAAGTAATCTAATGTATCCCAAACAGCATGATGCCATACATTATGCTTGATTTATAAGCCTTTACACAATAAACACTAATAATTAGTTTAATGATCATTTTAACTGGCCGATCACTTGCCATGTCTGCACTAGATCGTCGGTAACTTTTAATTTAGAGTCATAATGACACGAATACAACACCCACGTCAACCTATGTCAATTTTCTATATTGTGACAAAATTTAAGACCGAAATAGCTATGACAAAGCCTCCAAATAATCCAATGTATCCCAAATTGTGTGATGTCATGCATTATGCTTCATTTATAATCATTTACTCAAGGTGGCACCCATAATCAGTTTAGAATGATCATTTTAACTGGCCTATCACTTGACATGTCTGCACAAAATCGTCGGTAACTTTTGATTTAGAGTTTAGAATGACACGAATCCAACGACCACATTAAGCTAAGCACAATTTTCTATATTGTTGCAAAATTAAAGACAGAAATAGCTATGCCAAAGCCTTCAAGTAATCAAATCTATCCCAAATTGCCTGATGCCATGCATTATTCTTCATATATAAGCTATTACTAAAGTAGCACCAATGATCAGTTTACAGTAATCATTTTAACTAGCCGATCAGTTGACATGTCTGCACTAAATCGTCTGTAACTTTTGATTTAGAGCTCAAAATGACACGAATCATACGCACACGTTAAGAAACCTCAATTTTCTTTGTTGTGACAAAGGTTAAAACCGAAATAACTACGATAAAACCTCCAAGTAATCCAATCTACCCCGAACTGCATGATGTCATGCATTATGCTTCATTAATAAGTTTTTACTCAGGGAGCACCAATGATCAGTTTAGAAAGATCATTTTAACTATCTGATAACCTTAAGACATGTGCGCACTAAATCATCTTTACCTTTTGATTTAGAGCTCAAAATAACATGATTCCAACACCCACGTTAAGTTAGCTCAATATTCTATATTGTGACAAAGATTAAAACCGAAATAGCTACGACAAAGCCTCCAAGTAATACAACCTATCTTACATTGTGTGATGTCATGCATTATGCTTCATTTATAAGCCTTTACTCAAGGAGCACCAATGATCATTTTAGAAAGATCATTTTAACTAGCTGATAACCTTGACATGTCCGCACTAAATCGTCTTTAGCTTTTGATTTAGACATCAAAATGACATGACTCCAACACCCACGTTAAGCTAGCTCAATTTTCCATATTGTGACAGCTGAGATTGAAAGAGTTACTACAAAGCCTCCAAGTAATACAATGTATCCCAAACTGCATGATGCTATACATTATGCTTGATTTATAAGCATTTACTCAAGGAACACCAATGTTCAGTTTAGAATGATCATTTGAACTGGCCAATCATTTTACATGTCCGCACTAAATCGTCCATAACTTTCGATTTAGAGTTCAGAATTACAGGAATCCATAGCCCACGTGAAGCTAGCTCAATTTTCTATAATGTGACAACATTTGAGACTGAAAGAGCTATAAAAACCTCCAAGTAATCTAATCTAACCCAAATTGCGTGATGCGTTTACTCAAGGAGCACCAATGATCAGTTTTAATGATCATTTTAACTGCCCGATCACTTGACATTTGTGCAGTAATTCGTTCGTAAATTTTGATTTAGAGTTCAGAATGACACGAATCCCACTCCCACATGAAGGTAGCTCAATTTTCTATATTTTGACAACATTTGAGACTCAAAGAGCTACGACTAAGCCTCCAAGTACTGCAATGTATCCCAAACTCCGTGATGCCATGCATTATGTTTCATTTAAAAGCCTCTACTCATGGAGCACCAATGATCAGTTCAGAATTATTATTTTAACTGGCCGAGCACATGATATGTCCACACTAAAATGTCCGTAACATTTGATTTAGAGTGATCATTTTAACTAGCTGATCAACTTGATAATTTTAACTAGCTGATCATTTTAACTAGCTGATCAACTTGACATGTCCGCACAAAATTGTTCGTAACTATCATTTAGAGCTTAGAATGACACGAATCCAACCCCTACGTTAATCTAGTTCAATTATATATATTTCCAAAAAATTAAACACGGAAATAGCTACCAAAAAAGCGTTCAAGTAATCCAATGTATCCCAAACTATGTGATGCCATGCATTATCCTTTATTTATAAGCATTTACTCAAGTAGCACATATCATCTATTTAGAATGATCATATTAACTGGCCAATCAACTTGACATGTCCGCAATAAATCATCCGGAACTTTTTGATTTAGAGTTCAAAATGACACGAATCCAACGCCCACGTTAAGATAGCATAATTTTCTATATTTTGACAAAATATAACACCGAAATAGTTACGAAAAAGCTTCCAAGTAATCCAATCTATCCCAAACTGCATGTTGCCATGCATTATGCTTCATTTATAAGCCTTTACTCAAGGAAAACAAATGATCAGTTTAGAATGATCTTTTTAACTGGACGATCAATTTGACATTTTCACACAAAATCGTCCATAACTTTTGATTTACAGTTTAGAATGACATGAATCCAATGAACACGTTAAGCTAGATTAATTTTCTATATTGTGACAACATTTTAGACTTAAACAGCTACGACAAAGACTCCAAGTAATCCAATTTATCCCAAACTGCATGAAACGATGCATTATGATTTGTTTATTAGCCTTTACTTAAGGAGCAACAATGGTCTGTTTAGAATGATCTTTTTAACTGGACAATTAACTTGACATATCCACAGTAAATCGTCCATAACTTTGGGTTTAGAGTTCAGAATGACACGAATCTAAAGACAACGTTAAGCTAGCTTAATTTTCTATATTTTGATAACATTTTAGAATTAAAGAGCTACGACAAAGCTTTCAAGTAATCCAATGTATTCCAAACTGCGTGATGCCATGCATTATGCTTCATTTATAAGCTTTATTCAAGGAGCACCAGTGATCAATTTAGAATGATCAATCGTCCATAACTTTTTATTCAGGGTTCAGAATGAAGGAAACCACGTTAAGCTAGCTCAATTTTCTATATTTTAACAACATTTGAGACTGAAAGAGCTACGACAAAGCATCCAAGTAATCCAATGTATGCCAAACTCCGTGATGTCATGCATTATGTTTCATTTATAAGCATTCACTCAAAGAGCAGCAATGATCAGTTTAGAATGATCACTTTAACTAGCTGATCTTTTGACATATCCGCTTTAAATCATCTGTAACTTTTGATTTAGAGTTCAGAATGACACAAATCCTATGCCCACGTTAAGCTAGCTCAATTTTCTATATTGTGATAATATTTGAGACTGAAAGAGCTACAAAAAATTCTCCAAGTAGTGCAATGTATCCTAAACTCCGTCATGCCATGCATTATGTTTCATTTACAAGCCGTTACTCATGGAGCACCACTGATCAAATTAGAATGATCATTTTAACAGGCCAATCACTTGACATTTCCGCACTAAATGGTCTATAACTTTTGATTTAGAGTTCAGAATGACACGAATCCAACGCCCACGTTAATCTAGTTCAATTTTCTTTGTTGTGACAAATTTAATACTGAAATAGCTACGAAAAAGCTTTCAAGTAATCAAATCTATCCCCAACTGGGTGATGCCATGCATTATGCTTCATTTCTAAGCCTTTACTCAAGAAGCACCAATGATCAGTTTAGAATGACCATTTTTACTAGCTGATCAACATGACATGTCCCCACTAAATCTTCTATAACTTTTGATTTATTGCTCAAAATGACATGAGTCTGACGCCCACGTTAAGATATCTCAATTTTCCATATTGTGTCAACATTTGAGACTGAAACAGTTAGGACAAAGCTTCCAAGTAATCCAATGTATCCGAAACTGCGTGATGCCACGCATTATGCTTCATTTAGGCAAGGAAGACCAATGATCATTTAGTTTAGAACAATCATTTTAACTTGACCATCAACATGCAATGTCCACACTATATCGTCCGTAACTTTTGATTTAGAGTTCAGAATGACACGAATCCGACGCCCACGTTAAGCCAGCTAAATTTTTTATATTGTGACAACATTTGAGAATGGAAAAGCTAAGAAAAAGCCTCTAAGTAATCGAATGTATCCCAAACTCCGTGATGCCATGCCTTATGCTTCATTTGTAAACCTTGGCTCAATGAGCACCAATGAGCAGTTTAGAATATTCATTTAACTGGTCGATCAACTTGACATGTCCGCACTAAATCGTCTTTACCTTTAAATTTAGAGCTCAAAATGACATGAGTCAAATGCCCACTTTAAGCAAGCTCAGTTTTCCATATTGTGACCTCATTTGAGACTGAAAAAGCTACAAAAAGCCTCCAAATAATCAAATGTATCCTGAAATGCATGATGCCATGCATTATGCTTCACTTAGAAGCCTTTACTCAAGAAGCACCAATGATCAGTTCAGAATGATAATTTTAACTAGCTGATGAACTTGACATGTCCGCACTAAATCGTCTTTAGCTTTAGATTTAGAGCTCAAAATGACACGAGTCCAACACCCACGTTAATCTAGCTCAATTTTCCATATTGTGACCATATTTGAGACTGAAAAAGCTACGACAAAACCTCCAAGTAATATCATGTATCCTAAATTGCGTGATGCCACGAATTATGCTTCATTTATAAGCTTTTAATCAATGAGCACCATTGATCAGTTTTAATAATCATTTTAACTGGCGATCACTTGTCATGTCCGCACTAAATCGTTTGTAACTTTTCTTTTAGAATTTAGAATGACACAAATCCAACGCCCACATTAAGGTAGCTCAATTTTCTATATTGTGCCAAAGTTTAAGACCGATATAGATACGACTAAGCCTACAAGTAATCAAATCCATCCCAAACTGCGTGATTCCGTGCATTATGCTTCACTTATAACCCTTTACTCAAAAAGCACTAGTGATCAGTTTAGAATGATTATTTTTAATAGCTGATCAACTTGACATGTCCGCACTAAATAGTCTTTAACTTTTGATTTAGAGCTTTAAAATGACATGAATCTGATGCCCACTTTAAGCTAGCTTAATTTTCCATGTTGTGACAACATTTGACACTAAAAGACCTACTACAAAGCCTCCAAGTAATCCAATATATCCCAAACTACGTGATGGCATGCATTATGGTTTATTTATAAGCGTTTACTAAAGGAACACAAGTGATCAGTTTAGAACAATCATTTTAACTTGACCATCAACTTGACATGTCCACACTAAATCGTCTGTAACTTTTGATTTAGAGTTCAGAATGACACGAATCCAACGCCCACGTTATGCTAGCTCAATTTTCTATATTGTGACAATATTTGAGACTGGAAAAGCTATGGCAAAACCTCCAAGTAATCCAATTTATCGCAAACTCCGTGATGCCATGCATTACGTTTCATTTATAAGCCATTACTAAAGGAGCACCAATGATCAGTTTAAAATGATCATTTCAACAGGCCGATCACTTGACATGTCTACACTAAATTTTCTGTAACTTTTAGTTTAGAGTTCAGAATGACATGAATTCAACACCCACGTTAAGCTAGTTCAATTTTATATATTGCGACAAAATTTAAAACTGAAATAGCTACGACAAAGCATCCAAATAATCAAATCTATCCAAATTTATGTGATGCCATGCATTACCATTCATTTATAAGGGTTTACTCAAGAAGCACCAATGATAAGATCAGAATAATCATTTTTACTAACTGATCAACTTGACATGTCTACACTAAGTTGTCCTTAACTTTTGATTTAGAGCTCAAAATGACATGAGTTCGACGCCCACGTTAAGCTATTAAATTTTCCATATTGTTACAACATTTGAGACTAAAAGAGCTACTACAAAGCCACAACGTAGTCCAATGTATTCCAAACAGCGTGATGCTATGCATTATTGATGAGGACATCAGGTCGTTTGTCCAGCCAGGAGACCAGACTGGCCGACCAGGAAGCTTGCCCGAGACAGCCGGGCCATTTGGCATGTCTGCCGGCCCAAGCAGTACCGCCGGACCCTCGACCAATAGGACCAGACCGATCAGCATTGCCGGCGTAGAGGCCCAAGCTTCAGGCACACTTGGTGGCTACGTGGATGACATCGCCGGTCCCCTTGGTGATGCCGCCGACTCTGGGATCAACTTGGCTGGTCCTGAAGGCATTCCGGCCAGTACCTCGCACAGTCCAGCCGGTACAGCCGATCCAGCCGAGTACACGAGCATTTCCACTTCTACACAAGGAAACTTGGACCAGATAAGCTACCAGCTTCAGGACATGCATCTAGAGGAAGTCTCCACACCAGTAGTGCCACCAGGAGCAATGACAAGGAGCAGCTCAAGAGCACTCTTCCACAAGTTCAGCTTATGGGTCGACAAGCTCCTAGAGGAAGATCGACTAAGGACAATGGGCCAAAAGTGCAAAGAAGAGTCCAAAGGCTTCTCAACAATGCAAGGGACTTCAGAGACTTGGGATTTAGTGGCAAGAGAGGTCAGGGCCCAAAGATTCCTAACCCTACCCCAAGTCGAAGACTAGGAGCAAGGCGCATGCATGCCACAAGGACGGCCACCTTCCATTTCTTGGCCATGAGGTAAGTAAGGTAAGTTTCAATTTGAATATATGCCTCTTTCTGTTTTGCAGGGTAGGATCTAGATTGTTTACATTTTTGAGCCAAAAACATTTTAGGAATAGGTCCTTTTTCGGTTATGCACTTTTGTATCTTTTCCATTTGTGCACTTTTGTAAACTTTCCTTTTCTTTATTTGAGTCGACCCTAGAAGGTCAAGCTGTCGAGCATATTAATAAGACTCATTCCAGCATTGTAGTTCGACAACCATTTTGATATTAATAAAGTCGAATTTTCTCTTTACAAGTTTTTCTCTCAAAGAAGCTTGTGCGCTTAGAACCTAGTTGAGACCAGCCCTCCTAGCTCAAAGTTTGTGATTTATCATGAGGTTCATCACCCCTCGTGTGGTTCACTTCACCCTTCCATCGAATACCAACCCAAAACACCCTATCCAAGAAGTTTAAGGTCGAGTTTCTCACCTAACCTTCTCCAAACAGCCTTGAATCGAGGCTTGTATCAATTATGCTTCATTTATAAGCCTTTACTCAAGGAGCACCAATGATCAGTTTATAATGATCATTTTAGCTAGCTGATAAACTTGACATGTCCGAACTAAATCGTCTTTAACTTTACATTTAGAGCTCAAAATGACATGAGTCCAACGCCCATGTTAAGCAAGCTCCATTTTCCGTATTGTGACCACATTTGAGGCTGAAGGAGCTACAAAAAAGCTTCCAAATAATTCAATGAATCCCAAACTGCGTGATGCCTTGCATTATGCTTCATTTATAAGCTTTTACTCAAGGAGCACCAATGATCATTTTAGAGTGATCATTTTAACTGGCCGATCACTTGACTTCATAATGACACAAATCCGTAAATTTTGATTAAGAGTTCAGAATGACACAAATCCCACGCTAACGTTAAGCTAGCTCAATTTTCTATATTTTGACAACAATTGAGGCTGAAAGAGCTACGACAAGACCTCCAAGTAATCAAATCTATCCCAAACTGCATGATGCCATGCATTATGTTTCATTTGTAAACTTTTGCTCAATGAGCACCAATGATCAGTGTAGAATACTTTCCGATAGACTTGACATGTTTGCACTTGATCGTCTTTAACTTTTGATTTACTGTTCACAATGACACTAATCCAACGCCCACGTTAAGCTAGCTCAATTTTCTATATTACGAGAAAATATAAGACCGAAATGAAATTGCTACGAAAAAGCCTCCAAGTAATCCAATCTATCCCAAACTGCATGATGCCATGCATTATGCATCATTTGTAAACTTGTGCTCAATGAGCACCAACAATAAAATTAGAATGATCAATTAAACTGGCCGATTAACTTGACATATCCACACTAAATCATCATTAACTTTTGATTCGGAGTTCAGAATGGCACGAAAAAATCCAACGCCCACGTTAAGCTTGCTCAATTTTCTATATTGTGACAAAATTTAAGACGGAAATAGCTACGACAAAGCCTCCAAGTAATCCAATCATTCCCAAACTGCGTGACACCATGGATTATGCTTCATTTGTAAACTTTTGCTCAATGATCACCAATGATCAGTTTGGAATGATCAATTTAACTGGCTGAGTAGTTTGACATGTCCGCACTATATTATTTTTAATGTTTAATTCAAAGTTCAGAATGACACGAATCCAACGCCCACGTTAAGCTTGCTAGCAATAATGATCAGTGTAGAATGATCAATTTAATTGGCCGATAGAGTTGACATGTTCGCCTTAAATCGTCTTTAACTTTTCATTTAGTGTTCAAAATGACACGAATCCAACGCCCACGGTAAGCTACCTCAATTTTCTATATTTTGACAAAATATAAGATGGAAATAGCTACGACAAAGCCTTCAAGTAATCCAATCCATCCCAAACTGCGTGATGCCATCCATTATACTTCATTTGTAATCCTTTGCTTAAGTTGCAACAGTAATCAGTTTAGAATGATCTATTTAACTGGCCGATCAATTTGAAATGTTCGCACTAAATTGTCTTTAAATTTTGATTCAGAGTTTAGAATGACACGAATTCAACACCCACGTGAAGCGAGCTGAATTTTCCATATTGGGATAAGATTTAAGATGGAAATAGCTACAAAAAATCCTCCAAGTAATCCAACCTATCCCAAACTGCGTGATGCCATGCATTATGCTTCATTTGTAAACCTTTGTTCAATGACCACCAGTGATTAGTTTGGATGATCAATTTAACTGGCCTAGGAGTTTGACATTTGCGCACTAAATTGTTTTTCACTTTTGATTCCAAGTTCAGAATGACACGAATCCAACGGCCACGTTAAGGTTGCTCAATTTCCTATATTGCGACAAAATTTAAGACCAAAATAGCTACGACAAAGCCTCTAAGTAATCCACTCATTCCCAAACTACGTGATGCCATGCATTATGTTTCATTTGTAAACTTTTGCTCAATGAGCACCAATGGTCAGTGTAGAATGATCAATTTAACTGGCCGATTGACATGTTCGCACTAAATGTCTTTAACTTTTGATTTTGCGTTCCGAATGACACGAATCCAACGCCCACATTGAGCTAGCTCAATTTCCTCTATTGTGAGAAAAGTTAAGACCAAAAGAGTTAGGACAAAGCCTACAAGTAATCCAATCTATCCCAAACTGTGTGATGCCATTCATTATTCTTCATTTGTTAACCTTTGCTTAATTATCAACAGAGATCAGTTTAGAATGATCTATTAAATTGGCCGATCATTTTGACATATCTGCAGTAAATCATCTTTAACTTTTGATCCAGAGTTCATAATGCCACGAATCCAATGCCCACGTTAAGCTAGCACAATTTTTGATATTGTGACAAAATTTAAGACCAAAATAGCTACAACAAAGGCTCTAAGTTGTCCAATCTATCCCAAACTAGGTGATGCCATGCATTATGTTTCATTTTTATACCTTTGCTAAATGAGCACCACTTATCAGTTAAGAATGATTAATTTCACTCGCCGAGCAACATAACATGTTCGCACTAAATCGTCTTTAACCTATTATTTAATGTTCAGGATGACACGAATCCAACACCCATGTTAAGCTCGCACAATTTTCTATATTGTGACAAAATTGAAGACCGAAATAGCTACGACAAATCCTCCAAGTAATCTAATCTATCCCAAACTGCATCATGCCATGCATTATGATTCATTTGTAAACCTTTACTCAATTGGCCAGAGTGGACAGTTTAAATTGATCTATTTAATTAACTGGCCGATTAGTTTGACATGTCCGCCCTAAATCATCTTTAACTTTTGATTCAGAGTTCAGAATTACACAAATCAAACAACCAAATTAAGCTAGCTCAATTTTCTATATTGTGATAAAATTTAAGACCGAAATAGCTACGAAAAAGCCTCCAAGTAATCCAATCTATCCCAAACTACGTGATCAATGCAATATGCTTCATTTCAAAACTTTTGCTCAATGAGCACCAGTGATTAGTTTGGAATGAGCAATTTAACTGGCCGAGCAGTTTGACATGCCCGCACTAAATATTTTTAACTTTTGATTCAAAGTTCAGAATGACACGAATCCAACGGTCACGTTAAGCTAGCTCAATTTTCTATATTGCGACAAAATTTAAGACCAAAATAGCTACGACAAAGCCTCTTAGAAATTCCATCTATCCCAAACTACGTGATGCCATACATTATGTTTCGTTCGTAAACTTTTGCGTAATGAGTACCAATGATAAGTGTAGAATGATCAATTCAACTGGCTGATAGGCTTGACATGTTCACAGTAAATCATCTTTAACTTTTGATTTCGTGTTCGGAATGACACGAATCCAACAACCACATTAAGCTAGCTCAATTTTCTATATTGCAACAAAATTTAAGACCAAAATAGAAATGACAAAGCATCCAAGTAATCCAACCTATCCCAAACTGCGTGATGTTAAGAATTAGGCTTCATTTGTAAACCTTTACTTAATTAGCACCATTGATCAGTTTAGAATGATTTATTCAACTGGCTGATCAACTTGACTTGTTCGCAATAAAACGTTTTTAAGTTTGGTTTAGTATTCAGAATTACACGAATCCAACGTCCATGTTAATCTAACACAATTTTCTATGTTGTCACAATTTAAGACCAAAATACATACGAAAAAGCCTCCAAGTAATCCAATCTATCCCAAATTGTGTGATGCCATGCATTATGCTTCATTTGTAAACGTTTGCTCAATATGCAACAATGATCAGTTTACAATGATCTATTTAACTAGCCGATCAGTTTGATATATCTGCACTAAATTCTCTTTAACTTTTGATTCAAAGTTCAGAATGACACGAATCCAACGCCCACGTTAAGCTAGCTTCATTTTCTATATTGTGATAAAATTTAACACCGAAATAGCTACAACGAACCCTCCAATTAATCCAATCTATCCCAGCCTGTGTGGTGTCATGCATTATGCTTCATTTGTAAACCATTGGTCAATGATCACAAGTGATAAGTTTCGAATGATCCATTTGACTGGCCGAGAACTTTGACATGTCCATAATCATCTTTAAATTTTGATTCAGAGTTTAAAATGACACGAATTCAATGCCCACGTTAAGCTAGCTCAATTTTCTATATTGCGACAAAATTTAAGAGTGAAATAGCTACGACAAAGCCTCCAAGTAATCGAATCTATCCCAAATTACGTGATGCCATGAATTGTGTTTCATTTGTAAACTTTTGCTCAATGAGCACCAATGAACAGTTTAGAATAATCAATTAACAGGCAGATAGACTTGACATGTTCGCATTAAATCATACTTAACTTTTGATTTCGTGTTCAGAAAGACACGAATCCAACGCCCACGTTAAGCTAGCTCAATTTTCCATATAGTGACAAAATTTAAGACCGAAATAGCTACTAGAATCCCTCCAAGTAATCCAATCTATCCCAAACTGCGTGATGACATGCATTATGCTTCATTTGTAAACCTTTGCTCAATGAGCACCAGTGACCAGCTTGGAGTGGTCAATTTAACTGGCCGAGCAGTTTGACACGTCCGTACTAAATCGGCTATAACTTTTGATAGTTTATAATGACACGAATTCGACACCCACGTTAAGCTAGCATAATTTTCTATATTGTGACAAAGTTTAAGACCAAAATAGCTATGCAAAGACTCCAAGTAATTCAATCTATCTCAAACTCTGTGATGCCATGCATTCTGGTTCATTTGTAAACTTTTCCTCAATGAGCACCAATGATCACTTTGGAATGATTAACTAAACTAGCCGATCAAATAGGCATATCTGCACTAAATCGTCCTTAACTTTTGATTCAAAGTTCAGAATGACACGAATCCAACACCCGCATTAAGCTAGCTCAACTTTCTATATTGTGACAAAATTTAAAAGCGAAATAGCTACGACAAATCCTCTAAGTAATCCAATCTATCCCAAAATGTGTTAAGAATGACACGAATCCAACAACCACGTTAAACTTTTGATTTGGAGTTCAAAATGATACGAATCCAACGCCCAGGTTAAGGTAGCTCAATTTTCTATATTATAACAAAATTTAAGACCGAAATAGCAACGAAAAAACCTCCAAGTAATCCAATATAACACAAACAAGGTGATGCCATGCATTATGTTTCATTTGTAAACCTTTGGTCTATTAGGACCACTGACCAGCTTGAATGATCAATGTAACTAGCTGATCAACTTGACATGTTCGCACTAAATCGTCTTTAACTTTTGATTTATTGTTAAAAATGAAATGAATCCAGTGCCCATGTTAAGCTAGCTCAATTTTCTACACTGTGACCAAATTAAAGACCGAAATACCTACTAAAAAGCCTCCAAGTAGTCCAATCTATCCCAAACTACGTGATCCCATGCATTATGTTTCATTAGTAAACGTTTGCGTAATGAGCACCAATGATAGGTTTACAATGATCAATTTAAATAGCCAATCAACTTGAAATGTCTACAATAAATCGTCTTTAACTTTTGATTTAGTGTCAAGAATGAAACGAATCAATCACCCATGTTAACCTAGCTCAATTTTCTATATTGTAACCAAATTGAAGGCCGATATAGCTATGACAAAGTCTCCAACTATTCCAATCTATCCTAAACTGCGTGATGCCATGCATCATGCTTCATTTGTAAACCTTTGCTCAATGAGCACCAGTGATAAGTTTCGAATGATCAATTTAACTGGGCGATCAACTTGACATGTACGCACTAAATCTTCTTTAACTTTCGATTCAGAGTTTGGAATAACACGAATACAACGCCCACGTTAAGCTAGTTCAATTTACAATATTGTGAAAAAATTTAAGACCAAAATAGCTACGACAAAGCCTCCAAATAATCCAATCTTACTCCACGTGTGTGCTGTCATGCATTATGATTTATTTGTAAACCTTTTCTTAATGCGCACATGTGATAAGTTTCGAATGATCAATTTAACTGGCCGATCAACTTGACATGTCTGCACTAAATCATCTTTTAGTTTTGATTCAGAGTTCAGAATGACACGAAAGCAATGCCCACATAAGGCTAGGTCAATTTTCTATATTGTGACAAAATTTAAGACCAAAATAGGTACGACAAAGGCTCCAAATAATCTAATCTATCCCCAACTATGTGTTGTCATGCATTATGCTTTATTTGTAAACCTTTTCTTAATGAGCACCAGTGATTAGTTTCGAGTGATCAATTTAGTTGGCCGATCAACTTGACATGTCCACACTAACTCGTCTTAACTTTTTATTTAATGTTCAGAATGACACGAATCCAACACCCAAGTTAAGGTAGCTCAATTTTCTATATTAAGACATAATTTAAGATAGAAATAGCTACGACAAAGCTTCCAAGTAATCCAATCTATCCCAAACTGCGTGATGCCATGCATTATGCTTTATTTGTAAACCTTTGCTCAATGAGCACCAATGATTAGTTTAGAATGCTCAATTTAACTGGCCGATCAACTTGAGATGTCTGCGCTAAATCGTCTTTAACTTTTGATTCAGATTTCAGAATGACACGAATCCAAAGCCCATGTTAATCTAGCTCAATTTTCTATATTGTGATAAAATTTAAGACCGGAATATCTATAACAAAGCCTCCAAATAATTCAATCTATCCCAACCTGCGTGCAGCCATGCATTATGCTTCATTTGTAAACCTTTTCTTAATGAGCACCAGTGATAAGTTTCAAATTATTAATTTAACTAGGCGATAAACTTGACATGTCCGCACTAAATCATCTTTAACTTTTGATTCAGAGTTTAGAATGACACAAATTCAACGCCCACGTTAAGCTAGCTCAATTTTCTATATTGTGACAAAATTTAAGATAGAAATAGCTATGACAAAGCTTCCAAGTAATCCAATCTATCTTAAACTGCATGATGTCATGCATTATGCTTCATTTGTAAACCTTTTCTCAATGAGCACCAATTATATGTTTAGAATGATCATTTTAACTAGCTGTTCAACTTGACATATCCAAACTAAATTGTCTTTAACTTTTGATATAGAGTTCAAAATGACATGAATCCAACACCCAGGTTAAGTTAGCTCAATTTTCCGTATTGTGACAACATTTGAGACTGAAAGAGCAAGACAAAGCCTCAAAGTAATCCAATCTACCATTAACTGTGTGATGCCATGCATTATGCTTCATTTATAAGACTTTACTCAAGGAGCACCAATGATCACTTTAGAATGATGAATTTAACTGGCCGATAAAATTGACATGTCCGCAAAAAATCGTGTTTAACTTTTGATTTAGTGTTTAGAATGACACAAATCCAATGCCACGTTAAGCTAGCCCAATTTCCTAAGCTGTGACAAAATTTCAAACCAAACTAGTTAGGACAAAGCCTCCAAGTAATACAATCTATCCCAAACTGCGTGATGTCATGCATTATGCTTCATTTGTAAACATTTGTTTAATGAGCACTAGTGATCAGTTGAAAATGATCAATTAAATTGACCGATCAGTTTGACATGTCCGCACTAAATCGTCTTTAACGTTTGATTCAGATTTTAGAATGACACGAATTCAAGGCCCCCGTTAAGCTAGCACAATTTTCTAAATTTTGACAAAATTTAAGACCGAAATAGCTATGACAAAGCTCTAAATAATCCAAACTATCCCCAACTGCGTGCTACCATGTATTATGCTTCATTTGTAAATTTTTCTTAATGAGCACGAGTGATAAGTTTCGAATGATCAATTTAACTGGACGATCAACTTGACATGTCTGCACAATATCTTCTTTAACTTTTGATACAAAGTTCAGAATGACACGAAACCAACGCCCATGTTAAACGAGGTCAATTTTCTCTATTGTGAGTAAATTCAAATAGAAATAGCTACGACAAAGCCTCCAAGTAGTCCAATCTATCCCAAACTACGTGATGCCATGCATTATTTTTCATTAGTAAACCTTTGCTCAATGAGCACCAGTGATCAGTTTAGAATGATCAACTTAACTATCCGATCAACTTGACATGTATACACTAAATCGTCTTTAACTTTGGATTTAGTGTTAAGAATGACACGAATCCAACACCCACGTTAAGCTAGCTCAAGTTTCTATAATGTGACCAAATTGAAGAGTAAAATAGCTACGACAAAGTCTCCAACTAATCAAATATATGCCAAACTACGTGATGCCATGCCTTATGCTTCATTTGTAAACTTTTGCTCAATGATCACCAATGATAAGTTTAGAATGATCATTTTAACTAGCTGCTCAGCTTGACATATCCACAGTAAAACGTCTTTAACTTTTGATCTAGAGCTCAAAATGACATGAATACAATACCCGGGTTAAGCTAGCTCAATTTTCCATATTGTGATAACATTTAAGACTGAAAGATCTAGACAAAGCCTCAAAGTAATCCAATCTATCATAAACTGCGTGATGCCATGCTTTATGCTTCATTTATAAGCCTTTTCTCAAGGAGCACCAACGATCACTTTAGAATGATCAATTTCACTGGCTGATCAACTTGACATGTCCGCACTAAATCATCTCTAACTTTTGATTTAGTGTTAAGAATGACATGAATCCAACACACGTTAAGCTAGCCCAACTTTTTATGTTGTGAAAAAATTTATGACCGAAATAACTAGGGTTTGCTTAAACTGCCTCCAAATAGTATAATCTTTCCCAAACTGCGTGATGTCATGCATTATACTTCATTTGTAAACGTTTGCTTAATGAGCACCAATGATCAGTTTAGAATGATCAATTTAACTGACCGATCAGTTTGACATGTCCACACTTAATCGTCTTTAATTATTGATTCAGAGTTTAGAATGACATGAATTCAACGCCTACGTTAAGCTAGCAAAATTTTCTAAACTTGGGCAAAATTTAAGACCAAACTACCTACGAAAAAGCCTCCAAGTAATCTAATCTATTGAGACAAAATGTAAGACTGAAATAGCTACAACAAAGCCACCAAGTAGTCCAATCTATCCCAAACTATGTGATGAAATGCATTCTGTTTCACTTGTAAACCTTTGCTAAAAAATGAGCACCAATGATGAGTTTAGAATGATCAATTTAACTGACTGATCAACTTGAAATGTCCGCACTAAATCTTTTTTAACTTTTATTCACAGTTCTGAATGACACAAATGCAACGCCCATGTTAAGCAAGCTCAATTTTCTATATTGTGAAAAAATTTGAGACCAAAATAGCTACGACAAAGCCTCCAAGTAAGTCAATCTATCCCAAACTGCTAATGCCATGCTTTATGCCTCTTTTGTAAACCTTTGCTCAATGATCACAAATCATCAATTTAGAATGATCAACTTAACATGTCATTAAATTTTACTTGACATTTCTGCACAAAATCTTATTTAAATTTTGATTCACAGTTTAGAATGACACATATGCAACGCCCACGCTAAAGTAGCTCAACTTTTTGTATTATGACAGAATTTAACACCTAAGTAGCTACAACAAAGCCTTCAAGTAATCCAATCTACCCCAAACTGCGTGATGCCATGCATTATGCTTTATTTGTAAACCTTTGCACAATGAGCACTAGTGATCAGTTTAGAATGATAAATTTAATTGGCCCATAAATTTGAGCTGTCCGCACTAAATCTTCTTTCACTTTTGATATAGTGTTCAGAATGACACGAATCCATGGCCCACGTTAAGGTAGCTCAGTTTTATATATTTTGACAAAATGTAACACTGAAATAGCTACGACATAGCCAACTAGTAATCCAATCTATCCCAAACTATGTGATGAAATGCGTTACGTTTCATTTGTAAAACTTTTCTCAATGGGCACCAATGATCAATATAGAATGATCAATTTAACTGGCCAATCAACCAGATATGTCAGCACAAAATCGTCTTTAATTTTTGATTTAGTGTTCAAAATGACACGAATCCAGCGCTGACATTAAGCAAACTCAATTTTCAATATTGTGACAAAATTTAAAATCAAAATAGCTATGACAAATCCTCCATGTAATCCAATCCACCCCAAACTGCGTGATGCCATGCATTATGCTTCATTTCTAAACATTTGCTTAATGAGCACCAATGATCAGTTTCGAATGATCAATTTAAGTGGCCGATGACCTTGACATGTCCGCACAAAATCGTCTTTAACTTTTGATTCACTGTTCAGAATGACACGAATCCAGCGCCGACGTTAAGCTAGCTCCATTTTCTATATTGTGACAAAATTTAAAACCGAAATAGCTATGACAAATCCTCCAAGTAATCGAATCTACCCCAAACTGCGTGATGCCATGCATTATGCTTCATTTCTGAACATTTTCTTAATGAGCACCAATAATTAGTTTAGAATGATCAATTTAATTGGCCGATCACCTTGACATGTCTGCACTAAATCGTCTTTAACTTTTGATTCACTGTTTAGAGTGACACAAATGCAATGCCCATGTTAAGCTAGCTCAATTTTCTATATTATGACAACATTTAAGACCAAAATAGCTGTGACAAAGCCTCCAAGTAATCCAATCTACCAAAAAGTGCGTGATGCCATGCATTATGCTTCATTTTTAAACATTTGCTCAATGAGCACCAATGATGAGTTTAGATTGATCAATTTATTTGGCCGATCAACTTGACATGTCCGCACTAAATCGTCTTTAACTTTTGATTCATAGTTCAAAATGACACAAATGCAACAGCCACGTTAAGCTAGGTCAATTTTCTATATTGTGAAAAAAATTAAGTCCGAAATAGCTACGACAAAGCCTTCAAGTAATCCAATCTATATGAAACTGCTAATGCCGTGCATTATGCTTCATTTTTAAACCTTTGCTCAATGAGCACAAATGATCAGTTTACAATGATCAATTTATCTGGCCAATAAACTTGACATTTCCGCACTAAATCTTCTTTAACTTTTGAATCAGAGTTCAGAATGACACAAATCCAACGCCCACATTAAAGTAGCTCAATTTTCTGTATTGTGACAAAATTATGTTTCATTTGTAAACCTTTGCTCAATGAGAACCAATGATTAGTTTAGAATGATCAATTTAACTGGCCGATCAACTTAAGATGTCCGCACTAAATTGTCTTTACCTTTGGATTTAGTGTTCAGAATGACACGAATCATATGCCCACGTTAAGCTAGGTCAATTTTCTATATTGTGACAAAATTTAAGACCAAAATAGCTACGACAAAGCATCCGAATAATCCAATCTATCCCCAACTGCGTGCTGCCATGCATTATGTTTCATTTGTAAACCTTTTCTTAATGAGCACCAGTGATAAGTTTCGAATGATTAATTTAACTGGCCGATGAACTTGACATGTCCGCACTAAATCATCTTTAACTTTTGATTTAGAGTTTAGAATGACACAAATTCAACGCCCATGTTAAGCTAGCTCAATTTTCTATATTGTGACAAAATTTAAGATAGATTTAGCTACGAAGAAGCTTCCCAGTAATCAAATCTATTCCCAACTGCGGGATGCCATGCACTATGCTTCATTTGTATACCTTAGCTTAGTGAGCACCAATGATATGTTTAGAATGATCATTTTAACTAGCTGATCAACTTGACTTATCCACACTAAATCGTCTTTAACTTTTGATCTAGAGCTCAAAATGACATGAATCCAACAGCAAGGTTAAGTTAGCTCAATTTCCATATTGTGACAACATTTGAGACTGAAAAAGGTAGACAAAGCCTCAAAGTAATCCAATCTACCATAAACTGTGTGATGCCATGCATTATAAAACATTTATAAGCCTTTACTCAAGAGCAGCAATGATCACTTTAGAATGACCAATTTAACTGGCCAATAAAATTGACATGTACACACTAAATCATCTTTAGCTTTTGATTTATTGTTCAGAATGACACGAACCCAACACCACGTTAAGCTAGCCATATTTTCTATATTGTGACAAAATTTTGAACCGAAATAGTTAGGACAAAGCCTCCAAGTAATACAATCTATCCCAAACTGCGTGATCTCAAGAGCACCAATGCTCAGTTTAGAATGATCAACTTAACCTACCGATCAACTTGAGATTTCTACACTAAATCCTCTTTAACTTTTGATTTAGTGTTAAGAATGACACGAATCCAACACCAACAATAAACTAGCTCAAGTTTCTCTATTGTGACCAAATTGAAGAGTAAAATAGCTACGACAAAGTCTCAAACTAATCCAATCTATCCCAAACTGCGTGATGTCATGCATTATGCATCATTTGTAAACCTTTGCTCAATGATAAGTTTAGAATGATTATTTTAACTAGCTGATCAGCTTAACATATCCTCACAAAAATGTTTTTAACTTTTGATCTAGAGCTCAAAATGACATGAATCCAATACCCGGGTTAAACTAGCTCAATTTTCCATATTGTGACAACATTTGAGAGTGAAAGAGCTAGAGAAAGCCTCAAAGTAATCCAATCTATCGTAAACTGCGTGATGCCATGCATTATGCTTCATCTATAAGCATTTTCTCAAGGAGCACCAATGATCAATTTAGAATGATCAATTTCACTAGCCGATCAATTTGACATGTCCACACTAAATCATCTCTATCTTTTAGTTTTGTATTCAGAATGACATGAATCCAATGCCCATGTTAAGCTAGCTCACTTTTCTAAACTGTGCAAAAAATTTAAGACCAAAATACCTACGACAAAGCCACCAAGTAATCCAATCTATCCCAAATTACGTGATACCATGCATTATGCTTCATTTGTAAACCGTTGCTCAATGAGCACCCACGATCAGTTTAGAATGATTATTTTTACTATCTGATCAACTTGACATGTCCGGACTAAATTGTTTTTAACTTTTGAGTCAGAATTCAGAATGACACGAATCTAACGCCCACGTAAAGTTAGCTCAATTTTCTATATTGTGGCAAAATATAAGACTAAATTAGCCAAGAAAAAGCCTTCAGGTAATCCAATCTATCTCAAACCACGTGATGCCATGCATTATGGTTCATTTGTAAGCATATGGTCACTGAGCACCAATGATCAGTTTAGAATGATCATTTTAACTAGGTGATCAACTTACATGTCCACACGAAATCATCTTTGACTTTTGATTTTTAGCGCAAAATCACATGAATCCAATACCCACGTTAAGCTAGCTCAATTTTTTACATTGTGACAAAATTTAAAACCAAAATAGCTATGACAAAGCCTATAAGTAATCCAATCTATCGCAAACTGCGTGATACCATGCATTATGCTTCATTTGTAAGCCTTTGCACAATGAACACCAATGGTCAGTTTAAAATGATCAATTTATTATTTGATGAACACTAAATCGTCTTCAACCTTTGATTCACAGTTCAGAATGATACAAATCCAAAGCCCACGTTAAGCTAGCTCATCCTTCAATATTGTGACAAAATTTAAAACTAAAATAGCTATGACAAAGCCTCCAAGTAATCCAATCTATACCAAACTGCTAACGCCATGCATTTTACTTCATTTGTAAACCTTTGCTCAATGAGCACCAGTGAACAGTTTAGAATGATCAAATTAACTGGCTGATCAACTTGACATGTCCGAACTATATCTTCTTTGATTTTTGATTCAGAGTTCAGAATGACACAAATCCAACGCCTACGTTAAGCTAACTCAATTTTCTACATTGTGACAAAATTTAAGACTGAAATAGCTACTACAAAGTTTCCAAGTAATCCAATCTATCCCGAACGACGTAATGCCATGCATTATACTTCATTTGGAAGCCTTTGGTCAATGAGCACCAATGATCAGTTTAGGATCATCATTTATACTAGCTGATCAACTTAACATGTCCGCACTAAATTGTCTTTAACTTTTGAGTTAGAATTTTGAATGACACGAATCCAACGCCACGTAACGCTAGCTCAATTTTATATATTCAGACAAAATTTAAGACCAAAATAGCTATGACAAAGCGTCCAGGTAATCCAATCTATCCCAACTGGCGTGATGCCATGCATTATGCTACATTTGTAAATGTTTGCTCAATGAGCACCAGTGATCAGTTTAGAATGATCAATTGAACTGGCCGATCAACTTGAGAAGTCCGCACTAAATCATATTTCGCTTTTGATTTAGTGTTCAGAATGACACAAATCCAACGACCACGTTAAGCTAGCTCAATTTTCTTTATGGTGACAAAATTTAAGACCGAAATAGCTATGAGAAGGCCTCCATGTAATCCAATCTTTCCAAAAATGTGTGATGCCATGCATTATGCTTCATTTGTTAACCTTTGCACAATGAGCACCAGTGATCAGTTTACAATGATCAATTTAACCTGCCGATCAACTAGAGATGTCTGCACTATATCTTCTTTCACTTTTGATTTAGTGTTCATAATGACACAAATCCAACCCCCATGATAAACTAACTGAATTTGATATATTGTGACAAAACATAAGACTGAAATAGCTATGACAAAGCCTTCAAGTAATCCAATCCATCCCAAAATGTGTGATGCCATGCATTATGCTTCATTTGTAAACCTTTGCACAATGAACACCAATAATCAGTTTAGAATGATCAATTTAACTGGCCGAACAATTTGACATGTCCACACTAAGTCATCTTTAACTTTTGATGCAGAGTTCTGAATGACACGAATCCAACGCCAATGTTAAGCTCGCCCAATTTTCTATATTGTGACAAAATTTAAGACCGAAATAGCTATGAGAAAGCCTCCAAGTAATCCAATCTATCCCAAACTATGTGATGTCATGCATTATGCTTCATTTGTAAGCCTTTGGTCAGTGAGCACCAATGATAAGGTTAGAATGATCATTTTAATTATCAGATCAACATGACATGTCCACACTAAATCGTCTTTAACTTTTGATTTTGAGCGCAAAATGACATGCATCCAACGCCCACGTTAAGCTAGCTCAATTTTCTATATTGTTACAAAATTTAACACCGAAATAGCTATGACAAATCCTCCAAGTATATCAATGTATCCCGAACTGCGTGATGCCATGCATTATGCTTCATTTGTAAACATTTGATCAATGAGAACCAGTGATAAGTTTAGAATGATCAATTTAACTGGCTGTTCAACTTGAGATGTCCGCACTAAATCATCTTTCACTTTTGATTTAGTCTTCAGGATGACACAAATCCAATGCCCCCGTTAATCTAACTCAATTTTCTTTATTATGACAAAATTTAAGACCAAAATAGCTATGAGAAGGCCTCCATGTAATCCAATCTATCCCAGAATGTGTGATGCCATGCATTATGCTTCATTTGTAAACCTTTGCACAATGAGCACCAGTGATCAGTTTAGAATGATCAATTTGACTGGCCGATCAACTTGAGATTTCCGCACTATATTGTCTATCACTTTTGATTTAGTGT
This sequence comes from Pugionium cornutum, assembly GCA_018901935.1. Classification (NCBI taxonomy): domain Eukaryota; kingdom Viridiplantae; phylum Streptophyta; class Magnoliopsida; order Brassicales; family Brassicaceae; genus Pugionium; species Pugionium cornutum. The sequence goes on along the minus strand of JAENJI010000013.1, from coordinate 26,098,637 downwards.
TCATAATGACACGAATGCAACGCCCACGTTAAGCTAACTAAATTTTCAATATTGCGACAAAATTTAAGACTAAAATAGCTACGACAAAGACTCCAAGTAATCAAATCTATTCCAAACTGCGTGATGCCACACATTATGCTTCATTTGTAGCCTTTGCTCAATGAACACCAATGACCAGTTTAGAAGGATTAGTTTAACTAGCTGATCAACTTGACATGTCCACACTAAATCTTCTTTAACTTTTGATTTTGAGCATAAAATGACATGAATCCAATGCCCATGTTAAGCTAGCTCACTTTTCTAAATTGTGCAAAAAATTTAAGACCAAAATACCTACGACAAAGCCACCAAGTAATCCAATCTATCCCAAATTACGTGATACCATGCATTATGCTTCATTTGTAAACCGTTGCTCAATGAGCACCCACGATCAGTTTAGAATGATTATTTTTACTATCTGATCAACTTGACATGTCCGGACTAAATTGTTTTTAACTTTTGAGTCAGAATTCAGAATGACACGAATCTAACGCCCACGTAAAGTTAGCTCAATTTTCTATATTGTGGCAAAATATAAGACTAAATTAGCCAAGAAAAAGCCTTCAGGTAATCCAATCTATCCCAAACAACGTGATGCCATGCATTATGGTTCATTTGTAAGCATATGGTCACTGAGCACCAATGATCAGTTTAGAATGATCATTTTAACTAGGTGATCAACTTACATGTCCACACTAAATCATCTTTGACTTTTGATTTTGAGCGCAAAATCACATGAATCCAACGCCCACGTTAAGCTAGCTCAATTTTTTATATTGTGACAAAATTTAAAACCAAAATAGCTATGACAAAGCCTATAAGTAATCCAATCTATCCCAAACTGTGTGATACCATGCATTATGCTTCATTTGTAAGCCTTTGCTCAATGAACACCAATGATCAGTTTAAAATGATCAATTTAATTATTTGATGAACCCTAAATCGTCTTCAACCTTTGATTCACAGTTCAGAATGATACAAATCCAAAGCCCACGTAAAGCTAGCTCATTCTTCTATATTGTGACAAAATTTAAAACTAAAATAGCTATGACAAAGCCTCCAAGTAATCCAATCTATACCAAACTGCTGACGCCATGCATTTTACTTCATTTGTAAACCTTTGCTCAATGAGCACCAATGAACAGTTTAGAATGATCAAATTAACTGGCTGATCAACTTGACATGTCCGCACTATATCTTCTTCGATTTTTGATTCAGAGTTCAGAATGACACAAATCCAACGCCTACGTTAAGCTAACTCAATTTTCTACATTGTGACAAAATTTAAGACTGAAATAGCTACTACAAAGTTTCCAAGTAATCCAATATATCCCGAACGACGTAATGCCATGCATTATACTTCATTTGGAAGCCTTTGGTCAATGAGCACCAATGATCAGTTTAGGATCATCATTTATACTAGCTGATCAACATAACATGTCCGCACTAAATTGTCTTTAACTTTTGAGTTAGAATTTTGAATGACACGAATCCAACGCCACGTAACGCTAGCTCGATTTTATATATTCAGACAAAATTTAAGACCGAAATAGCTATGACAAAGCGTCCAGGTAATCCAATCTATCCCAACTGGCGTGATGCCATGCATTATGCTACATTTGTAAATGTTTGCTCAATGAGCACCAGTGATCAGTTTAGAATGATCAATTGAACTGGCCGATCAACTTGAGAAGTCCGCACTAAATCATATTTCGCTTTTGATTTAGTGTTCAGAATGACACAAATCCAACGACCACGTTAAGCTAGCTCAATTTTCTTTATGGTGACAAAATTTAAGACCGAAATAGCTATGAGAAGGCCTCCATGTAATCCAATCTTTCCAAAAATGTGTGATGCCATGCATTATGCTTCATTTGTTAACCTTTGCACAATGAACACCAGTGATCAGTTTACAATGATCAATTTAACCCGCCGATCAACTAGAGATGTCTGCACTATATCTTCTTTCACTTTTGATTTAGTGTTCATAATGACACAAATCCAACCCCCATGATAAACTAACTGAATTTGATATATTGTGACAAAACATAAGACTGAAATAGCTATGACAAAGCCTTCAAGTAATCCAATCCATCCCAAAATGTGTGATGCCATGCATTATGCTTCATTTGTAAACCTTTGCACAATGAACACCAATAATCAGTTTAGAATGATCAATTTAACTGGCCGAACAATTTGACATGTCCACACTAAGTCGTCTTTAACTTTTGATGCAGAGTTCTGAATGACACGAATCCAACGCCAATGTTAAGCTCGCCCAATTTTCTATATTGTGACAAAATTTAAGACCGAAATAGCTATGAGAAAGCCTCCAAGTAATCCAATCTATCCCAAACTACGTGATGTCATGCATTATGCTTCATTTGTAAGCCTTTGGTCAGTGAGCACCAATGATAAGGTTAGAATGATCATTTTAATTATCAGATCAACATGACATGTCCACACTAAATCGTCTTTAACTTTAGATTTTGAGCGCAAAATGACATGAATCCAACGCCCACGTTAACCTAGCTCAATTTTCTATATTGTTACAAAATTTAACACCGAAATAGCTATGTCAAATCCTCCAAGTATATCAATGTATCCCGAACTGCGTGATGCCATGCATTATGCTTCATTTGTAAACATTTGATCAATGAGAACCAGTGATAAGTTTAGAATGATCAATTTAACAGGCCGTTCAACTTGAGATGTCCGCACTAAATCAGCTTTCACTTTTGATTTAGTCTTCAGGATGACACAAATCCAATGCCCCCGTTAATCTATCTCAATTTTCTTTATTATGACAAAATTTAAGACCAAAATAGCTATGAGAAGGCCTCCATGTAATCCAATCTATCCCAGAATGTGTGATGCCATGCATTATGCTTCATGTGTAAACCTTTGCACAATGAGCACCAGTTATCAGTTTAGAATGATCAATTTGACTGGCCGATCAACTTGAGATTTCCGCACTATATTGTCTATCACTTTTGATTTAGTGTTCATAATGACACGAATGCAACGCCCACGTTAAGCTAACTTAATTTTCAATATTGCGACAAAATTTAAGACTAAAATAGCTACGACAAAGACTCCAAGTAATCAAATCTGTTCCAAACTGCGTGATGCCACACATTATGCTTCATTTGTAGCCTTTGCTCAATGAACACCAATGACCAGTTTAGAAGGATTAGTTTAACTAGCTGATCAACTTGACATGTCCACACTAAATCTTCTTTAACCTTTGATTTTGAGCATAAAATGACATGAATCCAATGCCCATGTTAAGCTAGCTCACTTTTCTAAATTGTGCAAAAAATTTAAGACCAAAATACCTACGAAAAAGCCACCAAGTAATCCAATCTATCCCAAATTACGTGATACCATGCATTATGCTTCATTTGTAAACCGTTGCTCAATGAGCACCCACGATCAGTTTAGAATGATTATTTTTACTATCTGATCAACTTGACATGTCCGGACTAAATTGTTTTTAACTTTTGAGTCAGAATTCAGAATGACACGAATCTAACGCCCACGTAAAGTTAGCTCAATTTTCTATATTGTGGCAAAATATAAGACTAAATTAGCCAAGAAAAAGCCTTCAGGTAATCCAATCTATCCCAAACAACGTGATGCCATGCATTATGGTTCATTTGTAAGCATATGGTCACTGAGCACCAATGATCAGTTTAGAATGATCATTTTAACTAGGTGATCAACTTACATTTCAACTTTTGATTTTGAGCGCAAAATCACATGAATCCAACGCCCACGTTAAGCTAGCTCAATTTTTTATATTGTGACAAAATTTAAAACCAAAATAGCTATGACAAAGCCTATAAGTAATCCAATCTATCCCAAACTGTGTGATACCATGCATTATGCTTCATTTGTAAGCCTTTGCTCAATGAACACCAATGATCAGTTTAAAATGATCAATTTAATTATTTGATGAACCCTAAATCGTCTTCAACCTTTGATTCACAGTTCAGAATGATACAAATCCAAAGCCCACGTTAAGCTAGCTCATTCTTCTATATTGTGACAAAATTTAAAACTAAAATAGCTATGACAAAGCCTCCAAGTAATCCAATCTATACCAAACTGCTGACGCCATGCATTTTACTTCATTTGTAAACCTTTGCTCAATGAGCACCAATGAACAGTTTAGAATGATCAAATTAAATGGCTGATCAACTTGACATGTCCGCACTATATCTTCTTTGATTTTTGATTCAGAGTTCAGAATGACGCAAATCCAACACCTACATTAAGCTAACTCAATTTTCTACATTAAAACAAAATTTAAGACTGAAATAGCTACTACAAAGTTTCCAAGTAATCCAATCTATCCCAAACGATGTAATGACATGCATTATACTTCATTTGTAAGCCTTTGGTCAATGAGCACAAATGATCAGTTTAGGATCATCATTTTTACTAGCTGATCAACTTAGCATGTCCGCACTAAATTGTCTTTAACTTTTGAGTTAGAATTTTGAATGACACGAATCCAACGCCACGTAAAGCTAGCTCAATTTTATATATTCAGACAAAATTTAAGACCAAAATAGCTATGACAAAGCGTCCAGGTAATCCAATCTATCCCAAATGGCGTGATGCCATGCATTATGCTACATTTGTAAATGTTTGCTCAATGAGCACTAGTGATCAGTTTAGAATGATCAATTGAACTGGCCGATCAACTTGAGATGTCCGCACTAAATCATATTTCACTTTTGATTTAGTGCTCAGAATGACACAAATCCAACGCCCACGTTAGGCTAGCTCAATTTTCTTTATGGTGACAAAATTTAAGACCGAAATAGCTATGAGAAGGCCTCCATGTAATCCAATCTTTCCAAAAATGTGTGATGCCATGCATTATGCTTCATTTGTTAACCTTTGAACAATGAGCACCAGTGATCAGTTTAGAATGATCAATTTAACCTGCCGATCAACTCGAGATGTCTGCACTATATCTTCTTTCACTTTTGATTTAGTGTTCATAATCACACAAATCAAACCCCCATGATAAACTAACTGAATTTTGATATATTGTGACATAACATAAGACTGAAATAGCTATGAGAAATCCTTCAAGTAATCCAATCCATCCCAAAATGTGTGATGCCATGCATTATGCTTCATTTGTAAACCTTTGCACAATGAACACCAATTATCAGTTTAAAATGATCAATTTAACTGGCCGAACAATTTGACATGTCCACACTAAGTCGTCTTTAACTTTTGATGCAGAGTTCTGAATGACACGAATCCAACGCCATTCGCCCAATTTTCTATATTGTGACAAACTTTAAGACCGAAATAGCTATGAGAAAGCCTCCAAGTAATCCAATCTATCCCAAACTACGTGATGTCATGCATTATGCTTCATTTGTAAGCCTTTCGTCAGTGAGCACCAATGATAAGTTTAGAATGATCATTTTAATTATCAGATCAACATGACTTGTCCACACTAAATCGTCTTTAACTTTTGATTTTGAGCGCAAAGTGACATGAATCCAACGTCCACGTTAATCTAGCTCAATTTTCTATATTGTTACAAAATTTAACACCGAAATAGCTATGACAAATCCTCCAAGTATATCAATGTATCCCGGACTGCGTGATGCCATGCATTATGCTTCATTTGTAAACTTTTGATCAATGAGAACCAGTGATAAGTTTAGAATGATCAATTTAACTGGCTGTTCAACTTGAGATGTCCGCACTAAATCATCTTTCACTTTTGATTTAGTCTTCAGGATGACACAAATCCAATGCCCCCGTTAATCTAACTCAATTTTCTTTATTATGACAAAATTTAAGACCAAAATAGCTATGAGAAGGCCTCTATGTAATCCAATCTATCCCAAAATGTGTGATGCCATGCATTATGCTTCATCTGGAAACCTGTGCACAATGAGCACCAGTGATCAGTTTAGAATGATCAATTTGACTGGCCGATCAACATGAGATATCCGCACTATATTTTCTTTCACTTTTGATTTAGTGTTCATAATGACACGAATCCAACCCCCATGTTAACCTAACTCAATTTTCTATAATGTGGCAAAATTTAAGACCGAAATAGCTCTGAAAAGCCTCCAAGTAATCCAATCTGTCCCAAACTGCGTGATGCCATGCATTATGCTTTTTTGTAAACCTTTGCACAATGAGCACCTGTTACCAGTTTAGAATGATCAATTTAACTAGCCGAATAATTTACCATGTCATCGCTAAGTCGTCTTTAACTTTTGATTAAGAGATCAGAATGACAGGAATCCAACGCCAATGTTAAGCTCAGTCAATTATCTATATGGTGACAAAATTTTATATCAAAATAGCTACGAAAAAGCCTCTAAGTAATCCAATCTATCCCAAATTGCGTGCTGCCATGCATTATGCTTCATTTGTAAACTTTTGCTCAATGAGCACACATGATCAGTTTAGAACCATTATATTTACTATCTGATCAACTTGACATGTATGCACTAAATTGTCATTAATTTTTGAGTCAGAATTCAGAATGACACGAATCCAATGCCCACGTAAAACTAGCTCAATTTTCTATATTGTGACAAAATTTTAGACTTAAATAGCTAAGACAAAGCCTCGAGGTAATCCAATCTATCCCAAACGACATGATGACATGCATTAGGCTTTATTTGTAAAAGCCTTTGGTCACTGAGCACCAATGATCAGTTTAGAATGATCGTCTTTAACTTTTGATTTTGAGCGCAAAATCACATGAATACAATGCCCACGTTAAGCTAGCTCAAATTTTTGTCTTGTTACCAAATTTAAAACCGAAATAGCTATGTCAAAGCCTCCAAGTTATCCTATCAATCCCAAACTGCGTGATACCATGCATTATTCTTCATTTGTAAACCTTTGCTCAATGAGCACCAGTGAACACTTTAGAATGATCAATTTAACTGGCCGATCAACCTGAGATGTCCGCACTACATCATCTTTCACTTTTGATTAAGTGTTCAAAATGACACAAATCCAACGCACACGTTGTGCTAACTAAATTTTCTTTATTGTGACAGAATTTAAGACCAAAATAGCTATGAGAAGGCCTCCATGTAATCCAATCCATCCCAAAATGTGTGATGCCATGCATTATGCTTCATTTGTAAACCTTTTCACAATGAGCACCACTGATCAGTTTAGAATGATCAATTTAACTGGCCGATGAACTTGAGATGTCTGCACTATATCTTCGTTCACTTTTGATTTAGTGTTCATAATGACACGAATGCAACGCCCACATTAAGCTAACTAAATTTTCTATATTGCGACAAAATTTAAGACTAAAATAGCTATGACAAAGACTCCAAGTAATCAAATCTATCCCAAACTGCGTGATGCCATGCATTATGCTTCATTTGTTGCCTTTGGTTAATCAATACCAATGATCAGTTTAGAAGGATTAGTTGAACTAGCTGATCAACTTGACAAGTCCACACTAAATCTTCTTTAACTTTTGATTTTGAGCATAAAATGACATGAATCCAATGCCCATGTTAAGCTAGCTCACTTTTCTAAATTGTGCAAAAACTTTAAGACCAAAATACCTACGACAAAGCCACCAAGTAATCCAATCTATCCCAAATTACGTGATACCATGCATTATGCTTCATTTGTAAACCGTTGCTCAATGAGCACCCACGATCATTTTAGAATGATTATTTTTACTATCTGATCAACTTGACATGTCTGCACTAAATTGTGTTTAACTTTTGAGTCAAAAATTCAGAATGACATGAATCCAACGCCCACGTAAAGCTAGCTCAATTTTCTATATTGTGACAAAATTTTAGACTTAAATAGGTAAGACAAAGCCTCCTTGTAATCCAATCTATCCCAAACTACGTGATGACATGCATTATGCTTCATTTGTAAGCCTTTGGTCACTGAGCACCAATTGTCAGTTTAGAATGATCATTTTAACTAGCTGATCAATTTGACATGTCCACACTAAATCCTCTTTAACTTTTCTTTTTGAGTGCAAAATCACATGAATCCGATGCCCACGTTAAGCTAGCTCAATTTTTTATATTGTGACAAAAATTAAAACGAAAATAGCTATGTTAAAGCATCCAAGTAATCCTATCAATCTTAAACTCCGTGATTCAATGCATTATTCTTCATTTGTAAACCTTTGCTCAATGAGCACCAGTGATTAGTTTAAAATGATCAATTTAACTGGCCGATCAACTTGAGATGTCCGCACTATATCTTCTTTGACTTTTGATTTAGTGTTCATAATGACACAAATCCAACCCCCACATTAACCTAACTCATTTTTCTATATTGTGACAAAAGTTAAGACCGAAATAGCTATGAGAAAGCCTCCAAGTAACCCAATCTATCCCAAACTATGTGATGTCATGCATTATGCTTCATTTGTAAACCTTTGCACAATGAGCATCAGTCATCAGTTTAGAATGATCATTTTAACTGGCCGAACAATTTGACATGTCCGCGCTAAGTCGTCTTTAACTTTGGATTCAGGGTTTAGAATGACACGAATCCAACGCTAATGTTAAGCTCGCTCAATTATCTATATGGTGACAAAATTTAAGATCAAAATAGCTATGACAAAGCCTCCAAGTAATCCAATCTATCCCAAACTGCGTGGTGCCATGCATTATGCTTCATTTGTAAAACCATGCTCAATGAGCACCCATGATCAGTTAAGAATCATTATATTTACTTGTTGATCAACTTAACAGGTCCGCACTAAATTGTTTTTAACTTTTGAGTCAGAATTCACAATGACATGAATCCAACGGCCACGTAAAGCTAGCTCATTTTTCTATATTGTGACAAAATTTAATACTTTAATAGCTAAGACAAAGCCTCCAGGTAATTCAATATATCCCAAACTACGTGGTGACGTGCATTATGCTTCATTTGTAAACCTTTGCTCAATGAGCACCCATGATCAGTTTAGAATGATTATTTTTACTAGCTGATCAACTTGACATGTCCGGATTATAGTGTTTTGAACTTTTGAGTCAGAGTTCAGAATGACACGAATCCATCGCCCACATAAAGCTAGCTCAATTTTCTATATTGTGACAAAATTTAAGACTAAATTAGCAAAGACAAAGCATGCAGGTAATCCAATCTATCCCAAACTACGTGATGCCATGCATTATTGTTCATTTGTAAGCCTTTGGTTACTGAGCACCAATGATCAGTTTAAAATGATCATTTTAACGAGCTGATAACCTTGATATGTCCACACTAACTCGTCTTTAACTTTTGATTTTGAGTGCAAAATCACATGAATCCAACATCCACGTTAAGCTAGCTTGATTTTTTAAATGGTGACAAAATTTAAGACCGAAGTAGCTATGACAAAGTCTCCAAGTAATCCAATCTATCCCAAACTGCGTGATGCCATGCATTATGCTTCATTTGTAACCCTTTGTTCAATGAGCACCAATGATCAGTTTAAAATGATAAATTTAACTGGCTAATCAACTTCACATGTTCACACTAAATCATCTTTAACGTTTGATTCACAGTTCGGAATGACACGAATCCAACGCCTACGTTAAGCTAAGACAATTTTCTACATTGTGACAAAATTAAAGACCGAAATAGCTACAACAAAGCTTCCAAGTAATCCAATCTATCCCAAACTACGTAATACCATGCATTATGCTTCATTTGTAAGCCTTTGGTCAATGATCACTAAACTTGACATTTCCGCACTCAATCTTCTTTAGCTTTTGATTCAGAGTTCAGAAATGACACAAATCCAACGACCACCTTAAAGTAGTTCAATTTTTGGTATTGCGACATAACTTAACACCGAAATAGCTACGACAAAGCCTAAAAGTAATCCAATTTACCCAAAGCTGCGTGATGCCAAGCATTATGCTTCATTTGAAAAACTTTGCGCAATGAGCACCTGTGATCATTTTAGAATGATAAATTTAACTGGCCGATCAACTTGTTATGTCCGCACTAAACCGTCTTTAACTTTTGATTTAGTGTTCCAAATGACACGAATCCAAGGTCCACGTTAAGGTAGCTCAGTTTTATACATTGGGACAAAATGTAAGCCCGAAATAGCTACGACAAACCAACCAAGTAATCCAATTTATCCTGAACTATTTGTTGAAATGCATTCTGCTTCATTTGTAAAACCTTTCTCAATGAGAACCAGTGATTAGTTTAGAATGATAAATTTAACTGGCCGATCAACTTGAGATGTCCGCACTAAATCATCTTTAACTTTTGATTTCTTCTTCAGAATGACACGAATCCAAGGCCCACGTTAAGGTAGGTCCATTTTATATATTCAGAAAAATGTAAGATCGAAATAGCTACCACCAACCCACCAAGTAATCCAATCTATCCCAAACTATGTGATGAAATGCATTATGTTTAATTTGTAAACCTTGGCTCAATGAGCACCAATGATCAGTATAGAATGATCAATTTAACTACCCAATCAACTTGAGATGTTGGCACTAAATCGTCTTTAACTTTTGATTTAGTGTTAAGAATGACACGAATCCAACGCCCACGTTAAGCTAGCTCAATTTTCTATATTGTGACAAAATTTAAAACAGAAATAGCTATAACAAAGCCTCCAAGTAATCCAATCTACCCCAAATTGCGTGATGTCATACATTATTCTTCATTTGTAAACATTTGCTCAATCCGCACTAATGATCAGTTTAGAATGATCAATTTAACTGGCCAATCAACTTGACATCTCTGCACTAAATCGTCTTTAACTTTTGAATCGCAGTTCAGAATGACACAAATCCAACACCTACGTTAAGGTAGCTCAATTTTCTATCTTAGGACAAAATTTAAGACCGAAATAGCTACGATAAAGCCTTCAGGGTAATCCAATCTATCCAAAACTGCTAATGCCATGCATTATGCTTCACTTGTAAACCTTTGATGAATGGGCACAAATGATCAGTTTAAAATGATCAATTTAACTGGCCAATAAACTTGACATTTCCGTATAAATCCAATGCCCACATTAATGTAGCTCAATTTATGTATTGTGAAAAAATTTAACACCAAAATAGCTTCAACATGGTCTCCAAGTAAGACAATCTACCCCAAAGTATGTGATGCCATGCATTATGATTCATTTGTAAAACTTTGCTCAATGAGAACTACTGATCAGTTTAGAATGAAAAATATAACTGGCCGATCAACTTGGGACATCAGCACTAAATTGTCTTTAATTTTTGATTTAGTGTTAAGAATGACACGAATCCAGTGTACACCTTAAGCTAGCTCAATTTTCTCTATTGGGACAAAATTTAAGACCGAAATAGCTATGACAAAGTTTCCAAGTAATCCAATCTATCCCAAACTATGTAAAGAAATGCATTATGTTTCATTTGTAAACCATTGCTCAATGAGCACCAATGATCAATATAGAATGATAAATTTAACTGACCAATCAACTTGAGATGTTGGCATTAAATCGTCTTTAACTTTTGATTTAGTGTTAAGAATGACACGAACCCAGCGCCCACGTTAAGCTAGCTCAGGTTTCTATATTGTGACAAAATTTAAGATCAAAATAGCTATGAAAAAGCCTCCAAGTAATCCAATCTATTCCAAGCTGCGTGATGCCATGCATTATGCTTCATTTGAAAACCTTTGCTCAATGAACACCAGTGATCAGTTGAGAATAATCAATTTAACTGGCCAATCAACACTACATGTCCACACTAAATCTTTTTTTAAACTTTTGATTCAAATTTCAAAACGACAAGAATCAAACGCCCACGTTAAGCTATCTCAATTTTCTATATTGTGACAAAAGATAAGACTGAAACAGGTATGACAAAGCCTCCAACTAATTCAATCTATTCCAAACTCTGTGATGCCATGCATTATGCTTATTCTGTAGAAGATTGCGCAATGAGAACCAACGATCAGTTTAGAATGATCAATTTAACTGATCGATCAACTTGAGAAGTCTACACTAAATCGTCATTAACTTTTGATTCAGAGTTCTGAATTACATGAATCCAACGCCCACGTTAACCTAGCTCAATTTTTATATTATGACAAAATTTAAGACCAAAATAGCAACTACAATGCCACCAAGTAACCCAATCTATCTCAAACTATGTGATAAAATGCATTATGCTTCATTTGTAAACCTTTGCTCAATGAGCACCAATGATTAGTTTAGAATGGTCAATTTAACTGGCCAATCAACTAGAGATGTCCACTAAATCATTTTTATTTTTGATTTAGTGTTCAAAATGACACAAATCCAGTACCCACGTTAATCAAGCTCTATTTTATATATTGTGAGAAAATATAAGACTCAAATAGCTACGAAAAAGCCTCCAAGTAATCCCATCAACCCAAAATGCATAATATGCGTAATGCCATGCATTATGATTCATTTGTAAACCTTTGCTCAATGATCACCAATGATTACTTTAGAATGATAAATTTAACTGGCCGATCAACTTGATATGTCTGCACTAAATCGTCTTTAATTTTTGATTCAGAGTTCAGAATGACACAAATCCAACGCCCACGTTAAGCTAGGTCAAAATTTTCTATATTGTGGCAAAATTTAAGACTTAAATTGCTACAACAAAGCCTCCAAGTAATCAAATATATCCCATACTACGTGATGCCATGTATTATGCTTCATTTGTAAACCTTTTCTCAATGAGCATCAATGATCATTTTAAAATGATCAATTTAATTGGCCAATCAACTTGCCATGTCTTCACTAAATCATCTTTACCTTTTGATTCAGAGTTCAGAATGACACGAATCCTACGCCCATGTTAAGCGAACTCAATTTTTTATATTGTCACAAAATTTAAGACAAAAATAGCTACAACAAAGCCTCCAAATAATCCAATCTATCCCAAACTACGTGATGCCATGCATTATCCGTATTTTGTAAACCTTTGCTCAATGAGCACCAAAGATCACTTTAGAATGATCAATTTAACAGGCCCATCAATTTGAGATGTCTGCAGTAAATCGTTTTTAACTTTTGATTTAGAGTTCAGAATGACACGAGTCCAACGCCCACGAAATTGACTATATCCATCATAGAAGAAAGTGGATTTGGGGGCAGGGGGGGGGGAGAATAAGATTTTCCCTTTCAAAAATGTAAAGGATTCTGTCGTAGATCTCCTCGAACAATCTATTGAACTGAAGGTCCTCCTCAATTGTAGGAGTTTCAATAGATAAAAAGTCTTCCAATTCTGCTTCTGCAAAAGTTGGAGAATTAGGGGCCCCTGATTCTTCTTCTTTGCTAGCTCCTGGCTCCTCTTGGTGAACTGCCCCTTCTTGGGCCATTAGGTAGACCTTCCTTCAAATCGAAGTCACTAACGCATTTCTATTCCTCCGCTTCAATATAGCTTCTATTATGGCTAAAGAAAGAATATATTCCAATCGAAGTGGTAATAGAACATTTTCTTCTACTTTTTTTTATCCATCGCCTGTCAACCATTCATTCCTTTGATTAAAATAGGTCGCAAGCGACCTAATTCAAAGGAGAATGCTTTGGTAGAGTTCATTTTGTGTAAATCCGCAATTATCTTCTCCTCCACACTTAGGATAAACTGATAATATCAATTTACTAGTAAGCAATGAACACTAACTTAAACTCGAAGCATTTGAGTTGAGAAAAAAGGTTCCGTTCCTACTTATAAGCCAATTGATCGATGCAAAGTATGTTTTGAGCTGTAGTGTAGGAGCACTAATCTGTACTTCTGGAGAAGAAAAAAAATATGTGATAAAGACAGAAGGAATCCGGTAGAATGATTAAGCGGCACCAGCCGTAAGATCTAGTTACTACTGACTGAGCACTAACCAAACTGAAACTCTTAGGTGTTCCTCGGGGGGATCAAAGGGAAGATGAACTTGCTAAGCCAGGCGGCATATAAACCTATCCGGGGGATAATTGGATCTCTTGTTACTTTTTGTTCAGAAGTATGTGATCAATTAATCCAACATCGTTTTCTTGGCTACTTTATTGTATGCAGCCTGATTGATGAGCTTCGGCTAACCTTGACATCAGAAAACTACCAATTCAACCTTTCCAGTAGCATCCACTCCTAATAACTCTTCTTCCACGAACAGGTTCGGCTCTTGGGCAGACTAGAGGACGCCTTTTCAACTTTTGAAGATACCTAAGAGCATACGCCAAAGAGCTTTCGATAGGTTCCTCCTTGCTACTAGCACTAGTCATTGTGCTAGATTCCTTGGGACTGGATTCAAAAATAAAGTTATTTAGTAATAAATGAGGATTAGCCCTCTGGACTTCCGTAATCTTCTCTGAAGAAGAAATGGTACAGATCTGGCTCCGCACAAGATAATGTCAGAAGCTTTATTAGCAGGATTTGCATCCGGAAGGTCTTGGTGGAGTAAGGTTTAGGTTTTTCCTTGCTCCATCTGGGGATGAATCCGCTCTTAGGACAACTAGGCAGTTTATCTCACTTCGGTTCCGATCCCCTTCCTCGCCCGTTAACTCAAATCCTACACTATATAGCACTATATATCCCCTAAAGGAGGAACCAGCTTCTCCCTGAAGCGTAGAAGGAGGAACCAGCTTCTCCCCTTCAGGGGAGAAGGAGGAAACCCTCTGCTAACGTGAGTAATAGCTGAACAGTTGCCTAATGCATGTGGTCAGCATCAGACAAGGTTCTAAAATACATCTTTACATCCAGTCAAAGTAACGAAAAAGACGGGTTTGAGCAACTTTTTCATACAGTTTTGCCCTCTTTTATAGAAAAAACTAACTTACGCAAATAGTAAATGAGAGGACCTTAGCACTTTTCATTATGGAGTAATTCATCTAAAATTCTCGGGGTTTTGTGAAAGAATTCAACTAGAAAATCTCAATTGCATGGGATTCATAAAAAGAATCTGTTGAGCTCGTTCCCCGTTTACTAATGTTAAAACACCCTCAAACCCCATCGACTGAATACGTGAGGAGTGTTTATGGATTCGACTTGTGGTATTTGTGGGGGTAGCAACTTAAACGATTTGTCACGTTCTCTTCGGATGCACAATTGCGAGACAAGTATGGACTCTGTCAGATGTTCCAATGCCGAGGTTTGGCTTCTCCAAGCGCATAAGACAACTGTAGCAGAGATCGGCTATGCCATATAGCTGGTTCTATTCGAATGCAGGGTCTATAGAAGAGAATAGTTCCGGATAGTTGGCCTTGGTGCTTTTCATCCATAATGATATGGAAGATGGAGTCCTCCATCACAAGAAAGAAACCATGTCGCCTCTGCCTGGCCCTTCTCCCTATTATTCTCTGTGGTCAAGCCGAAAGTTTCTCTCCCCCTATCCTTTAAAGCGAGGTTTGACAGCTCCTCGGTAGTGGACCTCTTTTTTAGAGACCCGATCCTGTTAGTATGGTATATGAGATCGCAAATAAAAATTTTTGAAGGAAAAAAGCATTTATTAGCATGGCTGGTTGTCCAGTCCACCCCATATGAGCCGGCACTCCCTATTGGTTGAGAAGGCAGTCATTTCTTATTATCTCCTGTACCTGTTCCACCTTAAGTATTCCTCGATAGGCAGCTTTCTTTTCCTTTCCCTTGCTTTTTTTAATCCCGTAAGTAACTTCGTTCTCCAGTCCGGATTGATTTTCCTTCTAGGCTTCTAGTAGCCCTTCTTCCTTCCACCAAGAGAAGTGCGAATCCACTGGAACATTATAGCAAGAATATCCCTAGAGGCTCGTCGAGACCTTACTCCAGACTTAGACAATTTATCTATTAGGCTCTATTTTTACTGCTATGATACTTATTAACAACGTATGAGAATTCAAACTTTAGAACTCTTAGACACGGTAAGAGGACTACATATTTGAGAGAGTGGATGGCTCTTTTATTGTTTTTTATTACCTTCCCACTGAGGTCCATTGCATAGGAAAGAATGAAGCTCACGTGGCTTATGCTTGTCCCCAGCTTCCTTTATTTATTCCTAATGCTGCTTATGGGTGGAAGACTGCTGCCTTGGGCATTCTTGTTAGCCTTGTACTTGGCGGAGTCTTTCTTCTTCAACTGTATCAGCTTCTTCGCTCCCGCCATTTCCGATGCGAGGTCTTTTTCACCCCACGCCATTCCAGCTCTTTCTCGTCTCAGTTTTCTAAGCCATTCATGAAATTGAATTGAAGAATCAGTCTTTTTCTTTCATATCTTGCACCTCTCCTAGAGAACTTCTTTCTCTAGTCACGTCAGTGCGTTTCACTCTAGTCCCTATGGACCTCTCACATGAGTGTGGAGAACTCCTTCCCATAGTCGCGTATGGAGCCCATGTGCTTCAAGCGCTTTCAGTAAGAGTCAGTCATGTCCCTAAGAAAGGTCATATACTTCTGATGGAGTCAGCGCTAAGGAGCTCATCTCGAGTCTTTGTACCTGCCCAAAGCTAGTGTTTGCAAGGTTTTTTACTGTTTACTTATTTTCCAGAGATCCCCTTCCGGGCTACGATTTCCGGGTTGCGGAGGAACCTAGCTTCTTCAGCAAAGATGGAGGAACCAAGCTTCTCCCGTTGGTCAAGCGCCTTGCCCCAAACAGTTGATTCACTAGCTAGTCCTCCAACTACCTTTACTGGAGCAGAAAAGACTAGCACTGGATACGTGAACATTTCTAAGAGCTGGTACGTGAACAGCGGGTATGCTTAGAGCTTCTCTTCCCCCAGGACAGGATACTCTCACGCCGCTTACTCAAGCACTAGGAGCTTATTTGTCGACTTCTCTTCTTTGCTTTCTTACACTGATTTGAAGCGAATCAAGCATCTCCCCATTGAGTTTTCTTTCCCGCTTTCTTTCTCTGTATTATACAATAGAAAGAAATTCCTCCCTTACACAAAGTTTGTTCGATAGGACAAGTCACCCGAAGGAAGAGGGTTCTACGCTTCTTTTACGATCTTTCCTTTCAAAAAAAGAACGCTCCTAAAGTAAAGCCTTTTTCTTATATAAGAACCGCCAGTGGACAGCGAAAAAAGATGCCATACTAAGAAAGCAGTCGCCAATGACCGATGTGAATCAGCCTTGCTTGCTGGAAGGTTCATCGATCTTCCCCCAGAGCTGATCGATGAGGTAACCGACAAATGAATCATAATTCTTAAGCCTTCCCGATACACGAAAGCCCCGTTCGCCCATGGCTGCATTCTTTTGAAAGAATTTGCCAACATCTTTGGCAAAATCCCAATAAAAAGGCACTTTTCGGCTACGGAGAGAGCAGCACCAGTAGCCGCCTGGTTTCCTCGTTCCAGCGAGGTGGGCGCGGGAGGGGCGCAAAAGTAAACCTAAAGAGCATTTGACTTCGTTTTCGTCCCGTAGAGACTCCATACAGTGCTGGAAGTCCCTGCCAGAATCCAGGGACTGTACCGCAGGGGGTCTTGGTTCAATTTCTTCTCTTTCCTTTCTTCCTTGTCCTCTAATCTCTTTCAAAACCGTATTTTCTCACTGGTTCATACAATACTATGTTATTTATAAGTGAGTTCTTGGGTCGATTAGAATACGTCTTATTCCCACTTATTTTCCTTCTAGTACTCAGACCTATTATAAGCAGGAAAATGGGCTTAGAGCGTGGCCTTAGATGCGTGTTAAGGACCGTGCCCTAATCTATTCTAGCCTCAGTGAGATAGCCCGACCACTTCCTGTGCTGTAGTGATGCCTGACTAGAAAACAAGGATTCTCGGCCGAGCCCAGTAATCATGTAATATATAGATATAGATCGATTTTATATCTGTTTCAAAGCCATCCTTCTTTCCCTTGTCTCCCTTGTCCTTGTCTGCCTTTCAGCGAAGCATTAGCAGAGATTGGAAATAGCAATCCCTAGCTCCAAAAGTTCAGTTTTCTACCTTCCATCCTGATACGAGCATGGAAAACACACAAAGGGAGAAGCTCATGGCTAGGAATGAACCAGTGGAACATGAAATAGCTCTTGCACTACCAGCTGGACCATTACCCGAGCCAAGGCCAAGAAACTCAAAGAGGCAATCAGCAGCATGCTCAACAAGGAGAATGCACAACAAATTCACTTGAGATTGAATGGAGAAGTGCCTAAAATCACTCTGATTTTAGTAAAAGCTCAGGACAGCATACAAATAGGTATGTGATCCATTTGTACTCTTTTTCCCATATCCAAGTTTTCTCCCATTGGGTTTTCTTGGTAAGGTTTTTAATGAGGCAAATGAATCACATTACAACCAGCCGAATTTGTTGTTTAAAATCAAAAGGAGTTCACTTAAAAATGTTCAAAATTGGCGTCATCAAGGGGGGGGGGGGAAGTGTCTACATTCATAGTCAAAATAAAAGTTAATGAAGTTAAGGTCTTTGGTCAAGTCTTCACTTGTAATTGTAACAAATTTAGTGTTGTAGGCTCCTCATATTTACGTCCCCTTACAGTATAAATAGGGGCTTTTCAGTTGTAAACTTGATCATTCAACTTTTCAAATAAAAACAGCTTCTTTTCTTAAGTTTGAGAGTGATTCTCTTCTTAATCTGATTGTTGGTGTGTAATATCATTCAGTCAACATTTAGTAGCGTTAGTGTGTAATATCTAAGCTACTATCTTAGGTAAATCAGTAGTATTTCCGCAGCTACTGTGTGACCCTTCAGTCCACAACCTTTGAACAGATTGAATTTCTATTCATTCTGTTGCAAAGCCTATCTCAACCGCATCCAGAAGTGCATTCCTTGGGAGGTTTGCATCATTTGGTATCAGAGCACACTTTTGATCGGTTATCCCTATCCCTCATCTCTATATCTCTCCATTTGCATCTGTTTAGATGGCATCAGCTTGTGTATCGTTTTTATTCAATATTACATCAGTTTATCACATCAAAATCGACCCCAACCCATTGCATTTTCAGATTAGAAAATAACACACTCGCAACTCTTCATCTTTTATCGAAAATATTTTTTCAGAACATGTACTTTTAACGCATTTGTTAAGTGTATTTGTAGCTATGTCAGCAGGAAATCAAACTTCAGAAGCACCAAAATTGTTAATGGAGGCTCTAGTAGCAGAAATGAAGAAAGTACTTCAAGTAGAGCTGGAAACCATTCATTTGTGGCTTGATGATGTTCAGAACAATAGTAACACTGAAGCGGGTCCAAGGAGAACTAGGAATCCCTTTAGACATGGCCATAATGAAGAAACAGAAGCCTACTATAGCCGTGGCAGTGAAGGGAGTAGGAGAACCCAAAGGAGGCATATGCATGTAAGAGAAGAAAGGGTGACACCTAATGACACCTTAGCAGGTCTTAAACTTAAGATACCATCATTCTATGGCAAAAATGATCCAGACACTTACCTGGAATGGGAGAAGAAGATCGAGCTGGTGTTTGATATTCAACATTATTCCGAGCTCAAAAAAGTCTGCGTAGCTGCTACTGAGTTTTATGAGTATGCACTCAGCTGGTGGGATCAACTAGGGACTTCTAGAAGACGTAATGGTGAGTATCCAGTAGAAACATGGGCTGAGATGAAAGCTATAATGAGGAAAACGTTTGTGCCCAGCCATTACCACTGTGAACTTCACCAAAAGCTAAGGAGAGTCAATCAAGGAAGCCGAAGTGTTGAGGACTATTACCAGGAGTTGGAAACCCTCATGATCAGGGCAGACATTTCAGAAGACAGAGAAGCTACTATGGCAAGATTTTTAGGAGGACTTAACCTTGACATTCAAGATAGAATGGAGCTGGAACATTATGTGGAGCTAGAGGAAGTGTTCCACAAAGCTGTACTGGTGGAACAGCAGCGTAAAAGAAAAAGTTATACTAGGCCAAGCTATGGAGCAGCTAACAATAAGCCTAGGTACCAAAGGGAAGGAAAACAGATTGCTAATGTTGATTCCAAACCTACAACAACCACTCAAGACGTCAAGGGCAAATCTGAGGCTACTACATCTACTAGAACAAGAGATGTGAAGTGTTTCAAATGCCAAGGAAGAGGGCATTATGCGAATGAATGCACCAACAAGAAGATCATGATTCTGTTGGATAATGGCGAAATAGAATCCGAGGAAGAAGAAGTATTTTCTGATTCTTCAGAAGAGCATATTGTACCTCCTATGGCAGGAGAATTATTGGTAACAAGAAGAACACTAAGTGTACAAAACAAAACCAAAGAACATGAGCAAAGAGAGGACCTGTTTCACTCAAGATGCCACGTCCAAGGAAAGGTTTGCAGCATCATTATTGATGGAGGCAGCTGCACTAATGTGGCTAGTGAAACTATGGTAAACAAGTTAGGTCTGGAAGTGTTCAAGCACCCAAAGCCGTATAAGCTGCAATGGCTTAATGAGTGTGGCGAATTGAAGGTAAGCAGCAGAGTCAAAGTACTTATAATCATTGGAAAGTACCAAGATGAGGTCCTTTGTGATGTTTTAACATTGGAGGCTGGCCACATTCTGCTTCGAAGACCATGGCAATTTGATCAAAAGGTCATTCATGATGGTTACACCAACAAACACTCGTTTGAACACAAAGGTTAGAAGATCACACTTGTTCCTATGACACCACAGGAGGTGTACCAAGATCAGCTTGTGTTGGAGCAAAGGAAAACAGCTGGAACTTCAAAGGAAACCATAAGCATTAAAAGTGACGGAGGCTGTGAGAACAAGAACAAAAAGCACTCAAGTTTCTTAGTGAGAACTGGTGGAGTTAAGAAGGCTCTCTTTTCACAACAACCTGTTCTTTTTTTATCTATAAGGAAGCTCTCATGAGCTTAACTAACATTGCACCGGTATTACCGAGTGAAGTGACTTCTATTTTGCAGGATTATGAAGATGTTTTTCCAGAAGACAATCCAAAGGGGCTACCACCCATCAGAGGCATTGAACATCAGATTGATTTTGTACCTGGTGCCTCACTACCAAATAGACCAGCTTATAGAACCAATCCCGTTGAGACTAAGGAGCTGCAAAGACAAGTTAATGAGCTAATGGAGAAGGGCTACATCAGGGATAGCATGAGTCCTTGTGCTGTGCCAGTTCTACTTGTGCCAAAGAAAGATGGCAGCTGGCGCATGTGTGTTGATTGTAGAGCAATCAACAACATTACGGTAAAGTATCACCATCCAATCCCTAGGTTGATGACATGCTTGATGAATTGCATGGTTCCAGAATCTTTTCTAACATAGATCTTAAGAGTGGGTACCATCAAATACGCATGAAGGAAGTGGATGAATGGAAAACTGCATTTAAAACTAAGCATGGATTATATGGATGGTTAGTAATGCCATTTGGGTTAACAAATGCACCTAGTACTTTCATGAGGTTGATGAATCATGTTCTTAGAGCATTCATAGGAGTCTTTGTTGTAGTATATTTTGATGACATCTTAATCTACAGCAAGAATCTAGAAGAGCATGCTAGTCATTTGACATCGGTTCTAAGTGTTCTTAGAAAAGAAAAACTATATCCCAATCTTGAGAACTGCACTTTTTGAACAGATAACATTGTAATCCTAGGCTTTGCTATAATTGTAGATGGTATTAAGGTTGATGAGGAGAAGGTCAAAGCTATTCAGGAATGGCCAAGTCCCAAAACAGTAGGAGAAGGGAGAAGTTTCCATGGGCTAGCTGGCTTCTATAGACGCTTTGTCAAGGATTTTATCACTATTTCTGCCCCACTTACTGAAGTAATATAGAAAGACGTAGGATTCAAATGGGGAGAAGCTCAAGAAAGCTCATTCCAAGCTTTGAAAGAAAAGCTTACACATGCACCTCTTCTATCTTTACCTGATTTTCTTAAAACCTTTGAGATAGAATGTGATGCTTCTGGTGTAGGTATTGGAGCTGTTTTGATGCAGGACAAGAAACCTATAGCCTATTTCAGTGAGAAGCTTGGAGGAGCCACCCTCAACTATCCAACCTACGATAAGGAATTGTACGCCTTGGTCCGTGCTTTGCAAACTTGGCAACACTACTTGTGGCCTAAGGAGTTCGTGATTCACACTGATCATGAGTCACTCAAGCACTTAAAGGGCTCACAGAAGCTGGAAAAAAGGCATGCACGGTGGATTGAGTTCATAGAAACATTTCCGTATGTCATTAAATACAAACAAGGTAAAGAGAATGTTGTGGCAGATGCATTGTCACGGAGGTATGCCTTAATATCTACTCTTGATGATAAGTTGTTAGGTTTTGAACAACTTTAAGAGCTATATGAAACTGATCCTGAATTTAAAGATGTATACATTGCTAGCAGAAAGTTTACTTCAGGAAAATATTATCATCATGAAGGATTCCTATTTTATGATAATAGATTATGTGTGCCTAACTGTTCTATTGGAGACTTGTTAGTTAGGGAAGCTCATGGAGATGGACTGATGGGGCATTTTGGAGTTGCCAAAACTCTTAAAGTAATGTAAGATCATTTTCATTGGCCACACATGAAGAAAGACGTAGAAAGAATCTGTGCAAGGTGTGCCACATGCAAACATGCTAAGTATAAGGTTCAACCCCACGGTTTGTACACTCCCTTACCCATTCCTACTCATCCATGGATTGACATATAAATGGACTTTGTGGTTAGTTTACCTAGAACTAAGACAGGAAAGGATTCTATCTTTGTTGTGGTTGATAGATTCTCTAAGATTGCTCATTTTATAGCATGTCACAAGACTGATGATGCATTGCATATAGCCAATCTGTTCTTTAAAGAGGTAGTTCGCTTGCATGGAATGCCTAGGACCATAGTTTCTGATAGAGACACTAAGTTCTTGAGTTACTTTTGGAAAACTTTTTGGTCTAAGTTAGGAACTAAGTTGGTATTCTCTACAACATGTCACCCACAAACGGATGGTCAAACTGAAGTAGTTAATAGAACCTTGTCTACTTTATTGCGTGCATTAATCAAACGAAATCTTAGAACATGGGAAGAATGTTTACCACATGCTAAATTTGCATATAACCATTCTGTACATTCTGCTTCTAAGTATTTTCCTTTTCAAATTGTGTACGGTTTCAATCCTTTATCTCCTTTGGATCTAACCCCATTGCCTTTAAGTGAAAGAGCTTGTACTGATGGAAAAAGAAAAGCTGAGATTGTTAAACAGATCCATGAGAATGCAAGGAAGAATATTGAGGCCAGAACCCAGCAATATGCAAGAAAGGCCAACAAAGGAAGACGTGAAATGGTATTTGAGGTGGGTGACCTCGTGTGGGTTCACTTGAGGAAAGAAAGATTTCCAGCTGAAAGGAAATCCAAACTTATGCCCAAAATAGATGGACCTTTCAAGATAGTTCAGAAGATCAACAACAACGCTTACCAAATTGATCTACAAGGTAAGTATAATATGAGTTCAAGCTTCAATGTTTCTGATCTTGTGCCTTTCGTTGCAGATGAATTAGATTTGAGGTCAAATCCTTTTCAAGAGGAGGGGGATGATACGAGCATGAAAAACACACAAAAGGAGAAGTTCATGCCTACGAATGAACCAGTGGAACATGAAGAAGCTCTTGCACTACCAGCTGGAGCATTAACCCAAGCCCAGGCCAAGAAACTCAAAGAGGCAATCAGCAGCATGGTCAACAAGGAGAATGCACAACAAATTCACTTGAGCTTGAATGGAGAAGTGCCTAAAGGCACTCTGATTTTAGTACAAGCTCAAGACAGCATACAAATGGGTATGTGATCCATTTGTACTCTTTTTCCCTTATCCAAGTTTTCTCCAATTTGGTTTTCTTGGTAAGGTTTTTAATGAGGCAAATAAATCACATTACAACCAGGTCAATTTGTTTTTTAAAATCAAAAGAAGTTCACTTAAAAATGTTCAAAATTGGCGTCATCAAAGGGGGGGGGGGGGAAGTGTCTACATTCATAGTCAAAATAAGAGTTAATGAAGTTAAGGTCTTTGGTCAAGGTCTTTGGTCAAGTCTTCCCTTATAATTGTAACCAACTTAATGTTGTAGGCTCCTCATATTTACGTCCCCTTACAGTATAAATAGGGGCTTTTCAGTTGTAAATTTGATCCTTCAACTTTTCAAATAAAAACAGCTTCTTTTCTTAAGTTTGAGAGTGATTCTCTTCTTAATCTGATTGTTGGTGTGTTCCTTCAGTCAACATTTAGTAGCGTTAGTGTGTAATATCTAAGCTACTGTCTTAGGTAAATCAGTATTCTTTCCGCAGCTACTGTGTGACCCTTCAGTCCACAACCTTTGAACAGATTGAATTTCGATTCATTCTGTTGCAAAGCTTATCTCAACCGCATCCAGAAGTGCATTCCTTGGGTGGTTCACATCATTTGGTATCAGAGCACACTTCTGATCGGTTATCCCTATCCCTCATCTCTATATCTCTCCATTTCCATCTATTTAGATGGCATCATCTTGTGTATCGATTTGCATCAGTTGATTAATCAAAAAAACCTATTCATATAATTGCATTATTGTTTTTATTCAATATTACATCAGTTTATCACATCATAATTGACTCCAACCCTTTGCATTTTCAGATTGGAAAATAACACACTCGCAACTCTTCATCTTCCATCGAAAATATTTTTTCAGAACAGGTATTTTTAACGAATTTGTTAAGTGTATTTGTAGCTATGTCGGGAGGAAATCAAACTTCAGAAGCACCAAACTTGTTAATGGAGGCTCTAGTAGCAGAAACGAAGAAAGCACTTCAAGTAGAGCTAGAAGCCATTCATTTGTGGCTTGATGATGTTCAGAACAATAGTAACACTGAAGCAGGTCCAAGGAGAACTAGGAATCCCTTTAGACATGGCCATAATGAAGAAACAGAAGCCTACTATAGCCGTGGCAGTGAAGGGAGTAGGAGAACCCAAAGGAGGCATATGCGTGTAAGAGAAGAAAGGGTGACGCCTAATGACACCTTAGGAGGTCTTAAATTTAAGATACCATCATTCTATGGCAAAAATGATCCAGACACTTACCTGGAATGGGAGAAGAAGATCGAGCTGGTGTTTGATTGTCAACATTATTCTGAGCTCAACAAGGTCCGTGTAGCTGCTACTGAGTTTTATGAGTATGCACTCAGCTGGTGGGATCAACTAGTGACATCTAGAAGACGGAATGGTGAGTATCCAGTAGAAACATGGGCTGAGATGAAAGCTATAATGAGGAAAACGTTTGTGCCCAGCCATTACCACCGTGAACTTCACCAAAAACTAAGGAGACTCAATCAAGAAAGCCGAAGTGTTGAGGACTATTACTAGGAGTTGGAAACCCTCATGATCAGGGCAGACATTTCAGAAGACGGAGAAGCTACTATGGCAAGATTTTTAGGAGGACTTAACCGTGACAATCAAGATAGAATGGAGCTGGAACATTATGTGGAGCTAGAGGAAATGTTGCACAACGCTGTACTGGTGGAACAGCAGCTAAAAAGAAAACGTTATACTAGGCCAAGCTATGGAGCAGCTAACAATAAGCCTAGCTACCAAAGGGAAGGAAAACAGATTGCTAAAGTTGATTCCAAACCTACAACAACCACTCAAGATGTCAAGGGCAAATCTGAAACTACTACATCTACTAGAACAAGAGATGTGAAGTGTTTCAAATGCCAAGGAAGAGGGCATTATGTGAATGAATGCACCAACAAGAAGATCATGATTCTGTTGGATAATGGTGAAATAGAATCCGAGGAAGAAGAAGTCTTTTTTGATTCTTCAGAAGAGCATCTTGTACCTCCTATGGCAGGAGAATTATTGGTAACAAGAAGAACCCTAAGTGTACAAAACAAAACCAAAGGATATGAGCAAAGAGAGAACCTGTTTCACTCAAGATGCCACGTCCAAGGAAAGGCGTAAAGGCTCTTTTCTCTTTTTGAACAAAAATTGACCCGATTGCCTAATCTACAGGAGCGAAGCCCATTGAGATTCCCGGATCGAGCTATGTCCCTGAAAATAGGAATAGAATCGTACAAAAGAGCAGTGAGCAGGGCTTGCGAACGAGTAGGCTGCATATGAACTAGATGAAGTAGAAGAAGACCACAAACAAAAGAGAATCGCTTGGGAAATAAGGGTGGCTTGTTTACGAATGCCCTAGAAGGAATCATGGACAAAACGAGGAGACGAAGATCAGTCGGACGGCGATAGGGTTCTCCGCATCAATATCACAATAGTCAATAAAGAAAGGGGGTGAATGCACCAATACATAAATAGCCACTTTGTCGTAGCTATTTCAGTTTTAAAATTTGTCACAATTTAGAAAATTGAGCTAGATTAATGTGGACATTGGATTCATGTGATTTTGAAATCTGAATCAAAAGTTGAAGATGATTTAGGGCAGACATCTCAAGTTTATCGGCCAGTTAAATTGATCATTCTAAACTGATCTTGGGTGGTCATTGAGCAAAGGTTTACAAAATAAGGATAATGCATGGCATCACACAGTTTGGGGTAGATTGGATTACTTGGAGGCTTTGTCGTAGCTATTTTGGCCTTAAATTTTGTCACAATATAAAAAAGTGACCTAACTTAACGTGGGCACTGGATTCGTATCATTCTGAACACTCAATCAAACATTAAAGACGATTTACTGCAGATATGTCAAGTTGATCGGCCAGTAAAATTGATCTTTCTAAACTGATCATTGGTGCTAATTGAGCAAAGGTTTACAAACGAAACGTAATAAATGGCATTAGGCATTTTGGGGTAGATTGGATTACTTGGACAAAATTTAGCAATTTTCTATATTGTGACAAAATTTAGGACCAAAATAGCAACGAAAAAGTGGCTATTTATGTATTGGTGCACTCACCCCTTTCTTTACTGACAAATTGAACGCAATTTTCTATATTGTGAAAAAATTTAGAACCGAAATAGCAACGAAAAAGTGTCCAAGTAAGCCAATCTATGCCAAACTCCGTGATGCCATGTATTATGCTTCATTTGTAAACCATTGCTCGATTAGCACCAATGATGAGTTTATAATGATCAATTTAACAGGCCGATCAACTTGACATGTGCACACTAAATTGTCTTTCACTTTTGATTTAGACTGCCGAATGATACGAACCAACGCCCACATTATGCTAGATCAATTTTCTATATTGTGACAAAATTTAGGCCCAAAATCGCTACGACAAAGTCTTCAAGTAATCCAATCTATCCCGAACTGCGTAATGTCATGCATTATGCTTCATTTGTAAACTTTTGCTCAATGATCACGAATTATCAGTTTAGAATTATCATTTTCACTACCGAATCAACTTGACATGTTCGAACTGAATTGTCTTTAACTTTTGATTCAGAATTCAGAATGACAAAAATCCAACGCCCACATCAAACTAGCTCAATTTTCTATATTGTGACAAAATTTAAGAACAAAATAGCTACAACAGAGTCTCGAAGTAATCTAGTCTATCCCAAACTGTGTGATGCCTTGCATTATGCTTCATTTGTAAATCTTTGCTCAATAAGCACCAATTTTCAATTTAGAATGATCATTTTAATTGGCATATAAACTTGACATGTCCGCACTAAATCATTTGTAACTTTTGATTTAGAGTTCAGAATGACTGGAATCCAACGCCCACGTTAAACTAGCTCAATTTTTTATATGACAAAATTTAGGACTGAAATAGCTACGACAAAGTCTTTAAGTAAGCCAATCTATCTCAAACTGCGTAATCCTATGCATGATGCTTCATTTGTAAACCTTTGGTCAATGAACACCAATGATCAGTTTAGAATGATCAATTTAACTGGTTGATCAACTTTACATTTCCGCACTAAATCGTCTTTAACTTTTGATTCAGATTTCAGAATGACACAAATTCAACACCTACGTTAAGCTAGCTCAATTTTTTACATTGACGAAATTTAAGAGCAAAAAAGTCTCAAGCAATCCAATCTATCCAAAATTGTGTGATGTTATGCTTATGCTTCATTTCTATACCTTTTCTCAATTAGCACCAATTATCAGTTAAGAATAATCATTACAACTAGCTAAACAACTTGACATGTTTGTGCTAAATCGTCTTTATTTTTTTATTTTGAACTCTAAATTACATGAATCCAATGCACACATTAAGTTAGCTAAATTTTCGATGTTGTGTTAACATTTGAGACTGAAAAGCTATAAAAAGCCTTAAAGTAATCCAATATATCCTAAACTATACGATGCCATGCATTATGCAAATTATGAGCTTTTACTCAAGCAGCACCAATGATCAGTTTAAAATAATCATTTTAACTGGCAGATCATATGGACATGTCTGCACGAAATCGTCTGTAACTTTTGATTTAGAGTTTAGCATGACACGAATCCAACGCCCACGTTAACCTAGCTCAATTTTCCATATTGTGACAAAATTTAGGAACGAAATAGCTAAAACAAAGTCTCCAAGTAAGCCAATCTATCCCAAAATGCGTGATGCACTACATGATGGTTCATTTGTAAACCTTTGCTCAATGAACACCAATGATCAGTTTAGAATGATTAATTTAACAGTCCGATCAACTTGACATGTCCGGACTAAATCGTCTTTAACTTTTGATTCAAAGTTCAGAGTGACATAAATCCAACGTCCACGTTAAGCTAGCTCAATTTCTACATTTTAACAAAATTTAATACTGAAATAGCTACGAAAAAGTTTCCAAGTAATCCAATCTATCCCAACTGCATGATGCTTTGCAATATGCTTTACTTGTAAACCTCGGCTCAATGAGCACCAATTATAAGTTTAGAATGATCGCATTAACTAGTTGATAAACTTGACATGTCCGCACCAAATCGTCTTTAAGTTTCGATTCAAACTTTGGAATGACACGAATCAAACGCCCTTGTAAAGCTATTTCAATATCATGAAAATTTTCAAGACAGAAATAGCTATGAAAAAACCTCCAAGTAATCCAATCTATCCCAAACTGCGTGATGCCATGTATTATACTTCATTTATAAACCTTTGCTTACTTAGCATGAGTTATCAGTATAGAATGATCATTTTAACTAGCTGATCAAGTTGAGGTATCCGCACTAAATAGTCTTTAAACTCAAAATAACATGAGTCCAATGCCCACGTCAAGCTAGCTCAATGTTCCATTTTATGACAACATTTGAGACTGAAAGAGCTACGAAAAAGCATCCAAGAAATCCAATATATCCCAAACTGTGTGATGCCGTGCATTATGCTTCCTTTCTAAACCTTTGCTTAATGAGCACCAATTATTAGATTAGAATGATCATTTTAACTAGCTGATCAACTTGACATGTCCACACTAAATCTTCTTTAACTTTTGATTTAGATCTCAAAAATGACATGAATCCAACGTCCACGTTAAACAAGCTCAATTTTCCATATTGTGTTAACATTTGAGACCAAAAGAGCTTGGAAAAGCCTCAAAGTAAGCCAATATATCCTAAATTGCGTAATGCCATGGATTATGCTTCATTTATAAGCCATTAGTCAAGGAGCACCAATGATGATTTTAGAATAATCATTTTAACTGGGCAATCAACTTGACATGTCCGCACTAAATCTTCTTTAACTTTTCATTCAGATTTCAGAATGACATGAATCCAATGTCCGCGATAAGCTAGTTTGATTTTCTATAACGTGACAAAGAGCTTGGAAAAGCCTCAAATTTAATAGCTACGACAAAGTCTCCAAATAAGCCAATCTATCTCAAACTGTGTGATGCCATGCATGATGTTTCATTTGTAAACCTTTACTCAATGAGCACCAATGTTCAGTTAAGAATGATCTATTTAACTGGCCGATCAACTTGACATGTCCGCAATAAATCGTCTATAACTTTTGATTTCGAGTTCAGAATGACACGAATCCAACACCCTTGTTAAGCTAGCTCAATTTTCTATATTATGAAAAAAATTAGGATTAAATAGCTACAACAGAGTGTCAAAGTAAGCCAATCGATCTGAAACTGCGTGATGCTATGCATTATGCTTCATTTATAAGCCTTTACTCAAGGAGCACCAGTGATCAGTTTGGAATAATCAATTTAACTGCGCGATCAACTTGACATGTCCGCACTAAGTCTTCTTTAACTTTTGATTCAGAGTTCAGAATGACACGAATACAATGACCGTGTTAAGCTAGTTCGATTTTCTATATTGTGATAAAATTTAAGACGGAAATAGCAAAGACAAAGTCTCCAACAAATCCAATATATCCCAAACTGCGTGATGCCATGCATTTTGCTTTATTTGTAAACCTTGGCTCAATTAGAACCAATGATCAATTTAGAATGATTAATTTAACTGGCTGATCAACTTGACATATATGCACTAAATCGTTTTTAACTTTTGATTTATAGTTCAGAATGACATGAATTCAACACCCACGTTAAACTAGTTCAGTTTTTTACATTGACAAAATTTAAGAGCAAAATAATTACAACAAAGTCTACAAGTAATCAAATCTATCCTAAACTGCGTGATGTCATGCATTATGCTTCATTTGTAAACCTTTTCTCAGTGAGCACCAATTATAAGTTTAGAATGATAATTTTAAATAGCTGATCAACTTGACATGTACGTACTAAATCATCTTTAACTTTTGATTTAGAGCTCAAAGTGACATGAATCCAACGCCCACGTTAAGCTAACTCAATTTTCCATATCGTGTTAACATTTGAGACTAAAAGAGCTAGGAAAAGCCTCAAAGTAATCCAATATATACTAAATTGCGTAATGCCATGCATTGTGCTTCATTTATGAGCCATTACTCAAGGAGCACCAATGATCAGTTTACCACAATCATTTTAACGGGGCGATCTACTTGACATGTCTGCAGTAAGTCCTCTATAACTTTTGATTTAGAGCTCAGAATGACCAAAATAGGTACAACAAATTCTGCAAGTAAGCCAATCTATCCGAAACTGCGTGATGTCATGCATGATCATTTGTAAACCTTTCCACAATGAGCACCAATGATCAGTTTAGAATGATCAATTTAACTGGCAGATCAACTTGACATGTCCGCACTAAATCTTCTTTAACTTTTGATTCAGAGTTCAAAATGACACGAATCCAATGTCCGCGTTAAGCTAGTTCAATTTTCTACATTGTGACAAAATTTAAGACCGAAATAACTACGATAAAGTCTCCAACTAATCTAATCTATCCCATACTGTGTGATTCCATGCATTGTGCTTCATTTGAAAACCTTTGCTCAATGAGCACCAATGATCAATTTAACTGGCTGATCAACTCGACATGTATGCACTAAATCGTCTTTAACTTTTTATTTAGAGTTTAGAATGACATGAATCTAACGTCCACGTTGAGCTAGTTCAAATTTTTACACTGTGACGAAATTTAAGACCAAGATAGCTATGAAAAAGTCTCCAAGGAATCAAACATATCCCAAACTGTGTGATGCCATACAATATGCTTCATTTGTAAACATTTCCTCACTGAGCACCGATATCAGTTTAGAATGATCATTTTAGCTAGCTGATCAACTTGACATATCCGCACTAAATCGTGTTTAACTTTTGATCTAGAGCTCAAAATGACATGAATCCAACACCCACGTTATCAGTTTAGAATGATCATTTTAGCTAGCTGATCAACTTGACATATCCGCAGTAAATCATCTTTAACTTTTGATCTAGAGCTCAAAATGACATGAATCCAACACCCACGATAATCTAAATCAAATTTCCATATTGTGTTAGCATTTGAGACAGAAAGAGCTAAGCGAAGCCTCAAAATAATCCAATATATCCTAAATTGCGTAATGCCATGCATTATGCTTCATTTATAACCCATTACTCAAGGAGCACCAATGATTAGTTTAGAATAACCATTTTAACTAGGTGATCTACTTGACATGTCTGCAGTAAATCTTCTTGAACTTTTGATTCAGAGTTCAGAATGACACGAATTCAATGTCCGGGTTAAGCTAGTTCGATTTTCTATATTGTGACAAAATTTAAGACCAAAATAGCTACGACAAAGTCTCCAACTATTCCAATCTATCCCAGACTGCGTGATGCCATGCATTGTGCTTCATTTTTAAACCTTTGCTCAATGAGCACCAATGATCAATTTAAAACAATCAATTTAACTAGACGATCAACTTGACATGTCCGCACTAAAGTTCAAAATGAAACGAATCAAACGAATACGTTCGGATAGCTCAATTTTGTATATTGTGCAAAAATTTAGGACCAAAATACCTAGGACCGAGTATCCAAGCAATCAAACCTATCCCAAACTGCGTGATGACATGCATTATGCTTCATTTGTAAACCTTTGCTTCATTAGCACCAATAATCAGTTTGGAATGATAATTTTAACTAGCTGATCAACTTGACATGTCCGCACTAAATCGTCTTTAAGTTCTGATTTAGGGCTCAAAATATTGTGAATGTAACGCCCACGTTAAGCTAATTCAATTTTCCATATTGTGTTAACATTTGAGACTGAACGCGCTAAGCAAATTGTCAAAGTAATCCAATATATCCTAAATTGAGTAATGCCCTGCATTATGCTCCATTTATAAGCCATTACTCAAGTACCACCATTACTAAGTTTAGAATATTCATCTACTTGCAATGTCCGCACTAAATCTTCTTTAACTTTTAATTCAGAGTTCAGAATGACACAAATCCAATGTCCGCGTTAAGCTAGTTCGATTTTCTATATTATGACAAAAATTTAAAACCAAAATAGTTATTAAAAAGTCTACAACTAATCCAATCTATCCCAAACTGTGTGATGCCATGCATTATGCTTCATTTGTCAACCTTTGCTCAATGAGCACCAATGATCAATTTAACTAGCTGATCAACTTGACATGTCCGCACTAAATTGTCTTTAACTTTTGATTTAGAGTTCAAAATGACATGAATCCACCGCCCACGTTAATCTAGTTCAATTTTTTACATTGTGAAAAAGATTTAAGACCAAAATAGCTATTACAAAGTCTCCAAGTAATCAAACTTATCCCAAACTGTGTGATGCCATGCATTATGCTTCATTTTTAAACCTTTTCTCAATAAGCACCAATTATCAGTTTAGAATGATCATTTTAACTAGCGGATCAACTTGACATGTCCGGAGTAAATCGTCTTTAACTTTTGATTTAGAACTCAAAATTTCACGAATCCAACGGCCATGTTAAGCTAGCACAATTTTCCATATTGTGTTAATTTTGAGACTGAAGGAGCTAGGCAAAGCCTAAAAGTAATCCAAAATATCCTAATCTGCGTAATGCCATGCATTATGGTTCATTTATAAACCATTACTCAAGGAGCACCAATGATCAGATTAGAATAATCATTTCAACTTGGCGATCTACTTGACATTTCCGCACAAAATCGTTTATAACTTTTGATTTAGAGTTCAGAATGACATGAATCCAACGCCCAGGTTAAGGTACCTCTATTTTCTATATTATGACATAATTAAGGATCAGAATAGCTATGACAAAGTCTCCAAGTAATCCAATCTACCCCAAACTACGTGATGCCATGCATTTGTAAACCTTTGCTCAATAAGCACTAATGATCAGTTTAGAATGATCTATTTTAATGGCCGATCAACTTGACATATCTGCACTAAATCGTCTTTAACTTTTGATTTAGAGTTCAGAATGACATGAATTCAACGCCCACGTTAAGCTAGTTCATTTTTTTACATTGACGAAATTTAAGACCAAAATAACTACAACAAAGTCTCTAAAGTAATCAACCCTATCCCAAACTGTGTGATGCCATGCATTATGATCCATTTGTAAACCTTTTCTCAGTTAGCACCAATTATAAGTTTAGAATGATCATTTTAAATAGCTGATCAACTTGACATGTCTGAACTATATCATCTTTAACTTTTCATTTAGAGGTCACAATGACAATAATCCAATGCCCACGTTAAGCTAACTCAATTTTCCATATTGTGTTAACATTTGAGCCTAAACGAGCTAAGCAAAGCCTCAAAGTAATCCAATTTATCATAAAATGTGTAATGCAATGAATTATGCTTAATTTATGAGCCATTACTCAAGGAGCACCAATGATCAGCTCAGAATAATCATTTTAACTGCGCGATCTACTTGACATGTCCGCACAATGTCGTCTATAACATTTGATTTAGAGCTCCAAATTACACTAATCCAATGCCCACATTAAGCTAGCTCAATTTTCTATACTTTGACACAATTTAGGACCAAAATAGCTAAGAAAAATTCTCCAGTAAGCCAATCTATCCGAAACAGTGTGATGCCATGCATGATGCTTCATTGTAAACCTTTCCTCAACGAGCACTAATGATCAGTTTAGAATGATCAATTTAACTGGCGGATCAACATGACCTATCCGCACTAAATCGTCTTTAACTTTTGATTTAGAGTTCAGAATGACACGAATCCGAAGGCCACGTTAAGCAGTTCAATTTATTAGATAGCGACAAAATTTAAGACCAAATTAGCTACGACAAAGTCTCCAAGTACTCAAACCAATCCCAAACTGTGTGATGCCATACAGTATGCTTCAATTGTAAACCTTCTCTCAATGAGCACCAATTATCCGTTTAGAATGTTCATTTTAACTAGCTGATCAACTTCACATATCCGCACTAAATCGTCTTTAACTTTTTATTTAGAGCTCAAAGTAACAAGAATCCAATGCCCACGATAAGCTAGGACAATTGGCCATATTGTGTTAGCAGTTGAGACTGAAAGAGCTAGGCAAAGCCTCAAAGTAATCCAATATATCTTAAGCTGCGTAATGCCTTGCATTACGCTTAATTTATAAGCCATTACTCAAGGAGCACCAATGATAAGTTTAGAATATTCATTTTAGCTTGGCGATCTACTTGACATGTCCACACTAAATCTTGCTTAACTTTTAATTCAGAGTTCAGAATGACAAGAATCCAATGTCCGCGTTATCCTAGTTCGATTTTCTATATTGTGACAAAATTTAAGACCGAAATAGCTATCACAAATTCTCCAACTAATCTAATCTATCCCAAATTGTGTGATGCCATGCATTATGCTTCACTTGTAAACCTTTGCTCAATGAGCACAAATGATCAATTTAACTGGCCGATCAACTTGACATGTCTGCACTAAATCATCTTTAACTTTTGATTTAGAGTTCAGAATGACACGAATCCAACGCCCACGTTAAACTAGTTCAATTTTTTTACATTGTGACAAAATTTTAAGACCAAAATAGCTATTACAAAGTCTCCAAGTAATCAAACCTATCCCAAACTGCGTGATGCGATGCATTATGCTTCATTTGTAAACCTTTTTTTCAATAAGCACCGATTATCATTTTAGAATGATCATTTTAACTAACTAATCAACTTGACATGTCTGCTGTAAATCGTCTTTAACTTTTTATTTAGAGCTCAAAATGACATGAATCCAACGGCCACATTAACCTAGCTCAATTTTCCGTATTGTGTTAGTTTTGAGACTGAAAGAGCTAGGCAAAGCCTCAAAGTAATCCAAACTATCCTAATATGTGTAATCCATTCATTATGCTTCATTTATAAGCCATTACTCAAGGAGCACCAATGATGAGTTTAGAATAATCATTTCAACTAGGTGATCTACTTGACATTTCCGCATAAAATCGTCTATAACTTTTGATTTAGAGTTCAGAATAACACGAATCCAACGCCCAGGTTAAGGTACCTCTATTTTCTATATTATGGCATAATTAAGGATCAAAATAGCTACGACAAAGTCTCCAAGTAATCCAATCTATCCCAAACTGTGCGATGCCATGCATGAAGCTTCATTTGTAAACCTTTGCTCAATGAGCACTAATGATTAGTTTAGAATGATCAATTTTAATGGCCGATCAACTTGATATGTTTGCACTAAATCATCTTTAACTTTTTATTTAGAGTTCAGAATGACATGAATTCTACGCCCACGTTAAGCTATTTCAATTTTTTACATTGACAAAATTTAATACCAAAATAACTACGACAAAACCTATCCCAAACTGCGTGATGCTATGCATTATGCTCCATTTGTAAACCTTTCTCAGTGAGCACCAATTATAAGTATAAAATGATAATTTTAAATAGCTGATCAACTTGACATGTCCGCACTAAATCATCTTTTACTTTTGATTTAGAGCTCAAAGTGACATGAATCCAACGTCCACGTTAACCTAACTCAATTTTCCATATTGTGTTAACATTTGAGACTGAAAGAGCAAAGCAAAGCCTCAAACTAATCCATTATATCATAAACTGCGTAATGCCATGAATTATGCTTAATTTAGGAGCGATTTCTCAAGGAAAACCAATGATCAGCTTAGAATAATCATATTAACTGGCGATCTACTTTACATGTCCGTACTATTTCGTCTGTAACATTTGATTTAGAGCTCAGAATTACATGAATCTAACGCACACATTAAGCTAACTAAATTTTCTATATTTTGACAAAATTTAGGACCAAAATAGCTAAGAAAAAGTCTCCAGTAACCCAATCTATCCAAAACTGTGTGATGCCATGCATGATGCTTCATTTGTAAATCTTTCCTCAATGAGCACTAATGATCAGTTTAGAATGATCAATTTACCTGGCCGATCAACATGACCTGTCTGCACTAAATCGTCTATAACTTTTGATTTAGAGTTCAGAATGACACGAATCCGACGGCCACGTTAAGCTAGTTCAATTTATTACGTTGTGACGAAATTTAAGACCAAATTAGCTGCGACAAAGTCTCCAAGTACTCAAACCATTCCCAAACTGTGTGATGCCATGCAGTATGCTTCAATTGAAAACCTTTTCTCAATGAGCACCAATTATCCATTTAGAATGATCATTTTAACTAGCTGATCAACTTGACATAGCCGCACTAAATCGACTTTAAGTTTTTATTTAGAGCTCAAAATTACATGAATCCAATGCCCACGATAAACTAGCTCAATTTTCCATATTGTGTTAACATTTGAGGTTGAAAGAGCTAGGAAAAGCCTCAAAGTAATCCAATATATCTTAAGCTGCATAATGTCATGCATTATGCTTCATTTATAAGCCATTACTCAAGGAGGACCAATGATAAGTTTAGAATATTCATTTTAGCTTGGCGATCTACTTGTCATGTCCGCACTAAATCCTCCTTCACTTTTAATTCAGAGTTCAGAATGACACAAATCCAATGTCCGTGGTAAGCTAGTTTGATATTCTATATCGTGACAAAATTTAAGACCGAAATAGCTATGACAAACTCTCCAACCAATCTAATCTATCTCAAACTGTGTGATGTCATGCATTATGCTTCATTTTTAAACCTTTGCTCAATGAGCAGCAATGATCAATTTAACTGGCCGATCAACTTGACATGTACGCACTAAATTGTCTTTAACTTTTGATTTAGAGTTCAAAATGACACGAATCCAACGCCCACCTTAAACTAGTTGAATTTTTTACATTGTGATGAAATCTTAAGACCAAAATAGCTATGACAAAGTCTCCAAGTAATGAAACCTATCCCAAACTGCGTGATGCCATGCATTATGCTTCATTTGTAAATCTTTTCTCAATAAGCACCAATTATCAATTTAACTGGCCGATCAACATGACATGTCCGCACTAAATCATCTTTAACTTTTGATTTAGAGTTCAAAATGACACGAATCCGACGGCCACGTTAAGCTAGTTCAATTTATTACATTACGACAAAATTTAAGACCAAATTAGCTACGAAAAATCTCCAAGTAATCAAACCAATCCAAAACTGCGTGATGCCATGCAATATGCTTTATTTGTAAACCTTTTCTCAATGAGCACCAATTATCAGTTTAGAATGATCATTTTAACTAGCTGATCAACTTGACATATCCACACTAAATCGTCTTTAACTTTTGATTTAGAGCTCAAAATGACATGAATCCAACGCCCACGTTAAGCTAGCTCAATTTTCCATATTGTTTTAACATTTGAAACTAAAAGAGCTAGGAAAAGCATCAAAGTAATCCAATATACCCTAAAGCGCTAGGAGCACCAATGATTAGTTTAGAATAATCATTTTAACTAGGTAATCTACCTCACATGTCCGCACTAAATCATCAATAAATTTTGATTTAGAATTCCGAATGACACGAATCCAACGCCCGCGTTAAACAAGCTCAATTTTCTATATTATGAGAAAATTTAGGACCAAAATAACTACGACAAAGTCTCTAAATAAGCCAATCTATCCCAAACTGCATGATGCCATTGTGATTCTTCATTTGTAAACCTTTACTCAATGAGCACCAAATGATCAGTTAAGAATGATCAATATAACTGGCCGATCAACTTGACATGTCCACACTAAATCGTCTATAACTTTTGATTTAGAGTTCCGAACGACACGAATCCAACAATATTGTTAAGCTAGCTCAATTTTCTATATTATGAAAAAATTTAGGACCAAAATAGCTAAGAAAAATTCTCCAAGTAAGCCAATCTATCATAAACAGCGTGATTCCATGCATGATTCTTCTTTTGTAAACCTTTCCTCAATGAGCACCAATTATCAGTATAGAATGATCATTTTAACTTGGTGATCAACTTGACATGTCTGCAATAAATCATCTTTAACTTTTGGTTTAGTGCTCAAAATGACATGAATCCAACGCCCACGTTAAGCTAGCTCAATTTTCCACATTGTGATAACATTTGAGACTGAAAGAGCTAACCAAAGCCTCAAAGTAATCCAATATATCCTAAAATGCGTAATGCCATGCATTATGCTTCATTTATAAGCCATTACTCAATGACCACCAATTATCAGTTTAGATTAATCATTTTAACTGGGCGATCTGCCTGACATTTCTGCACTAAATCTTCTATAACTTTTGATTTAGAGTTCATAATGACACGAATCCAACGCCCACGGTAAGCTAGATCAATTTTCTATATTTTTGGAAAATTTAGGACCATAATAGCTATGAAAAAGTCTCCAAGTAAGCTAATCTATCCCAAACTACGTGATGCCATGCATGGTGCTTCATTTGTAAACCTTCACTCAATGAGCACCAATGATCAGTTAAAATGACCAATTTAACTGGTCGATCAACATGACATGTCTACACTAAATCGTCAATAACATTTTATTTAGAGTTCAGAATGACCCGAATCAAATGCCCTTGTTAAGCTAGCTCGATTTTCTATATTATGACAAAATTTAAGACCAAAATAGCAATGAAAAAGCCTCTAAGTAATCCAATCAATCCCAAACTGTCTGATTCCATGCATTATGCTTCTTTTGTAAACCTTTGCTCGATGAGCACCAATGATCAGTTTAGAATGATCAATTTAACTAGCCGATCAATTTGACATGTCCGCAGTAAATCATTTTTGACTTCTGATTCAAAGTTCACAATGACAAGAATCCAGGGCCCACGTTTAACTACCTCAATTTTCTATATTGAGACAAAATCTAAGCCCAAAATAGCCACGAAAAATCCTTCAAGTAATCCAATCTATCCCAATTTGCGTGATGCCATGCATTATGCTTTATTTGTAAAACTTTGCTCAATGAGCACCAATGATCAATTTAGAATTATCAATTTAACTGGCCGATAAACTTGACATGTCCGCACTAAATCATTTTTAACTTTTCATTTAGAGTTCAGAATGACACGAATCCAATGCCCACGTTAAGGTAGTTCAATTTTTACACTGTGACGAAATTTAAGACCAAAATAGCTGCAAAAAAGTATCCAAGTAATCAAATCATTCCAAACCTGCGTGATGCCATGCAGTATGCTTCATTTTAAACTTTTTCTCAATGAGCACCAATTATCAGTTTAGAATAATCATATTATCTAGCTGATCAACTTGACATGTCCGCATTAAGTTGTATTTAACTTTTGATTTAGAGCTCAAAATGACATGAATCCAATACCCACTTTAATGTAGCTCAATCTTCCATATTGTGTTAACATTTGAGACTGAAAGAGCTAGACAAAGCTTCCAAGTAATCCAATATATGCCAGATTCTGTAATGCCATGCACTATGATTCATTTATAGGCCATTACTCAAGAAGCACCAATGATCAATTTAGAATAATCATTTTAACTGGGCGATCTACTTGACATGTCCGCACTAATTCTTCTTTAACTTTTGATTCAGAGTTAAGAATGAC
The DNA here is from genome assembly GCA_018901935.1 of Pugionium cornutum. NCBI lineage: Eukaryota > Viridiplantae > Streptophyta > Magnoliopsida > Brassicales > Brassicaceae > Pugionium > Pugionium cornutum. The sequence continues at coordinate 26,058,522 of JAENJI010000013.1, read as the reverse complement.
ACGAATCCAATGTCCGCGCTAAGCTAGTTTGATTTTCTATAATGTAACAAAATTTAAGACCAAAATAGCTACGAAAAAGTCTCCAACTAATCCATTCTATCCCAATTTGCGTGATGCCCATCCATGTATTATGCTTCATTTGTAAACATTTGCTCAATGAGCACCAATGATCAATTTAGAATGATCAATTTAACTGGCCGATCAACTTTACATGTCTGCACTAAATCTTCTTTAACTTTTGATTCAGAGTTCAGAATGACGAATCCAATGTCTGCATTAATCTAGTTCGATTTTCTATATTCGGACAAAATTTAAGACATAAATAGCAACAACAAAGTCTCTAACTAATCCAATCTATCTCAAACTACGTGATGGCATGCATTATGATTCATTTCCAAACCTTTGCTCAATGAGCACCAATGATCAATTTAAAATGATCAATTTAACTGGCCGTCCAACTTGACATATCCGCACTAAATCGTCTTTAACTTTTCATTTAGAGTTCAAAATGACACGAATCAAACGCTTAGGTTATGCTAGCTCAATTTTGTATATTGTGCCAAAATTTAAGACCAAAATAGCTAGGACAAAGTCTCCAAGTAGTCAAACCTATCCCAAACTGCATGATGACATGCATTATGCTTCATTTGTAAACCTTTGCTTCATGAGCACCAGTTATCAGTTTAGAATGATAATTTTAACTAGCAGATCAACTTGACATGCCCGCACTAAATCATCTTTAACTTTTGATTTATGGCTCAAAATGTCTTGAATCCAATGCCCACGCTAACCTAGCTCAATTTTCCATATTGCGTTAACATTTGGGACTGAAAGAGCTAGGCAAAGCCTCAAAGTAATCCAATATATCCTAAACTGCGTAATGCAATGCATTATGCTTCATTTATAAGCCATTACTCAAGGAGCACCAATGATAAGTTTAGAATATTCATTTTAACTCGACGATCTACTTGACATGTACGCACTAAATCTTTCTTTAAGTTTCAATTCAGAGTTCATAATGACACGAATCCAATGTCCGCGTTAAGCTACTTCGATTTTATATATTGTGACAAAATTTAAGACCGAAATAGCTATGACAAAGTCTCCAACTAATCCAATCTATCCCAAACTGGGTGATGCCATGCATTATGCTTCATTTGTAAACCTTTGCTCAATGAGTACTAATGATCAATTAAACTGGCCGATAACATTGACATGTCCGCACTTAATCGTCATTAACTTTTGATTTAGAGTTTAAAATGACATGAATCCAACGCCCACGTTATGCTACTTCAATTTTTTACACTGTGACAAAATTTTAACCAAATTAGCTACGAGAATGTCTCCAAGTAATCAAACCTATCCCAAAGTGCGTGATGCCATGCATTATGCTTCATTTGTAAACCTTTGCTTAATGAGCACCAATTATCAGTTTAGAATGATCATTTTAACTAACTGATCAACTTGATATTTCCACACTAAAACATCTTTAACTTTTGATTTAGGGCTCAAAATGACATGAATCAAATGCCACGTTAAGCTAGCTCAATTGTTCATATTGTGTTAACATTTGAGACTGAAAGAGCGAGGCAAAGCCTCAAAGTAATCTAATATATCCTAAACTGCATAATTCATGCATTATGCTTCATTTATAAGCCATTACTCAGGGAGCACCAATGATCAGTTTAGAATATTCATTTTAATTTGGCGATCTATTTGACATGTACGCACTAAATCTTTTTTAACTTTTAATTCAGAGTTCATAATGACACGAATCCAATGTCCGCGTTAAACCAGTTAAATTTTCTATATTTTGACAAAATTTAAGACCGAAATAGGTATGACAAAGTCTCCAACTAATCCAATCTATCTCAAACTGCGTGATGCCATGCATTATGCTTCATTGGTAAACCTTTGCTCAATGAGCACCAATGATCAACTTAATAGGTCGATAACCTTGACCTGTCCACACTAAATTGTCTTTAACTTTTGATTTAGAGTTCAGAATGATACGAATCCAATGCCCCCGTTAAGCTAGTTCAATGTTTTATATTGTGATGAAATTTAAGACCAAATTAGTTACGACAAAGTCACCAAGTAATCAAACCTATCCCAAACTGCATGATGCCATGCATTGTGCTTCATTTACAAAACCTTTTCTCAATGAGCACCAATTATCAGTTTAGAATGATCATTTTTAACTAGTTGATCAACTTAACATGTCTGCACTAAATCGTTTTTAACATTCGATTTAGAGCTCAAAATGACATGAATCCAACGCACACGTTAATGTAGCTCAACTTTCCATATTGTGTTAGCATTTGAGACTGAAAGAGCTAGAAAAAGCCTCAAAGTAATCCAATATATCCAAAACTGCATAATGTCATGCATAATACTTCATTAAGAAGGCATTACTCAAGGAGCACCAATGATCAGTTTAGAATAATCATTTCAACAAGGCGATCTACTTGACATGTACGCACTAAATCGTCTATAACTTTTGATTTTGAGTTTAGAATGACACGAATCCAACGCCCACATTAAGGTAGTTGAATTTTCTATATTATGAAGAAATCTAAGACCAAATTAGCTACGACAAAGTCTCCAAGTAATCAAACCTATCCCAAACTGTGTGATGCAATGCACTGTGCTTCATTTGTAAACCTTTTCTCAATGAGCATGAATTAATAGTTTAGAATGATCATTTTTACCTAGCTGATCAACTTGACGTGTCCGCAATAAATCATTTTTAATTTTCGATTTAGCGGTCAAAATGACATGAATCCAATGCATACGTTAAGCTAGCTCAATTTTACAAATTGTGTTAACATTTGAGTATGAATGAGCTTGGCAAAGCGTCAAAGTAATCCAATATATCCTAAATTGGGTAATGCCATGCATTATGCTTCATTTTTAAGCCATTAGTCAAGGAGCACCAATGATCAGTTTAGAATAATTATTTTAACTGGGCGATTTACATGTAATGTACCCACTAAATCGTCTATAACTTTTAATTTAGAGTTCCGAACGACACGTATCCAACGCCCACGTTAAGCTAGCTCAATTTTTCTATGTTATGACAAAATTTAGGACCAAAGTAGCTACGAAAAAGTCTCCAAGTAAGCCCATGTATCCCAAACTGCATGATGCCATGCATGATGCTTCATTAGTAAACCTTTCCTCTCTGAGCACCAATGATCAGTTTAGAATGATCAATTTACCTCACCGATCAACTTGACCAGTCCGCACTAAATCGTCTTTAACTTTTGATTTAGAGTTCTCAATGAGACGAATCCAACGCCCACGTTAAGCTAGTTTAATTTTTTCCATTGTGACAAAATTTAAGACCAAATAAGAGAAATCAGAACCAAGTCAAGATGATACGGATTAATCCTTTATTCTTGCGCCAAAGATCTTCCTATTTCCAAATGAACAGGAGTTACATCTCTTTTTCATTTTCATTCAAGAGTTCTTATGTGTTTCCATGCCCCTTTAAGACCCCGAAAAATTGACAAATTCCCTTTTCTTAGGAATACGTGCAAGATAACAAAAAAAAGAGAGAATGGTAACCCTACGATTAACTATTTCATTTATGAATTTCATAGTAATAGAAATACATGTCCTACCGAAACAGAATTTGTAACTTGCTATCCTATCATCTTGCCTAGCTGGCAAAGATTTCACTCCGCGAAAAAGATGATTCATTCGGGTCAACATGAAAGCCCAACTAGATTGCATTGCTAGAATTCATGTTATATATTGGAAAGAGGTTGACCTCCTTGCTTCTATGGTACAATCCTCTTCCTGCTGAGCCTCCTTTCATCTCGGTCCACATAGACAAAATGTAGAACTGGTGCCAACAGCTAATCACGGAAGAAAGGACTCACTGCGCCAAGATCACTAACTAATACTAATCTAATAGAATAGAAAATCCTAATATAATAGAAAAGAACTGTCTTTTTGTATACTTATGTATACTTTCGCCGGTTTCGTTGCTACTACGGGCTTTACGCAATCCATCGGATGATCTAGATATCCCTTCAACACAACATAGGTCGTCGAAAGGATCTTGGAGACCCGCCAAAGCACGAAAGAAAGGATCTTTCAGAAAATGAATTCCTATTCGAAGAGTGCATAACCGTATGGATAGGCTCACACTAACCCGTAAATTTTGGATCCAATTCAGGATTTTCCTTGAGGGATATCGGTAAGGAATTGGAACGTAATAATATCGATTCATAATGGATTCATATCGATACCGAAGAAAAAGTTCTCTATCGATTCAACAAGTGTTGTACTTATGGGAAAGCGATTGAGAAAGAGAAAATAAAATTATTTCCAAATAAAATTAATAATAAGTAAATAAAAATGAAGTAGAAGAACCCAGATTCCAAATGAACAAATTCAAACTTGAAAAAGTCTCTTTCTTATTCTCGAAGAATAAGGGGCAAAGAAATTGATTGAGAAAGATCTCTTGTTCTTATTATAAGATCATGTGATTGGACCCATAGATGTTTGGTAAAAAGAATAATCTTTCCCTTTGAGAATAATCAAAAATAGAAAGTGTTCAATTGGAACATGAAAACGTGACCGAGTTTGTCCTAGTTACTCTTCGGGACGGAGTGGAAGAAGGGAGGAGATTCGCGAACGAGGAAAGGGACCAATGACTTCGAAAGAATTGAACGAGGAGCCGTATGAGGTGAAAATCTCATGTATGGTTCTGTAGAGTGGCAGTAAAGGTGATTTATCTGTCAACTTTTCCACTATCACCCCCCAAAAACCAAACTCTGCCTTACGTAAAGTTGCCAGAGTACGATTAATCTCGGGATTTGAAATCACTCCTTATATACCTGGTATTGGCCATAATTTACAAGAACATTCTGTAGTCTTAGTAAGAGGGGGAAGGGTTAAGGATTTACCCGGTGTGAGATATCACATTTTTCGAGGAACCCTAGATGCTGTCGGAGTAAAGGATCGTCAACAAGGGCGTTCTAGTGCGTTGTAGATTTTTATCCAAGACTTGTATCATTTGATGATGGCATGTAAATCGCTAGAAACATGTGAAGTGTATGGCTCACCCAATAACAAAAGTTTCGTAAGGGGGCTGGAGCAGGCTACCATGACACAAAAGATCTTCTTTCAAAAGAGATTTGATTCGGAACTCTTATATGTCCAAGTTTCAATATTGAAATAATTTCAGAGGTTTTCCCTGACTTTGTCCGTGTCAACAAACAATTCGAAATGCCTATAAAAACCCAATTCATTTTTTCTGAATAGGAATATTGAATGAAAAAGCTAAATAACATTTCTTAAAGGATAAAATCATTATAAGTTTTCTTTTTTTGACAAACAATATTTTTTTACTTCGTCTTTTACACTAAATGAAGAGATACAAAAAACTGATATGATTCAACCACAAACCTATTTGAATGTAGCAGACAACAGCGGGGCTCGAGAATTGATGTGTATTCGAATAATAGGAGCTAGTAATCGCATATATGCTCATAATGGTGACGTTATTGTTGCTGTAATCAAGGAAGCAATACCAAATACTCCTCTAGAAAGATCAGAAGTGATCAGAGCTGTAATTGTACGTACTTGTAAAGAACTGAAACGTAGCAATGGGTTGATAATACGATATGATGAAAATGCTGCAGTTGTCATTGATCAAGAAGGAAATCCAAAAGGAACTCGAGTTTTTGGGGCGATCCCACGGGAATTGAGACAATTAAACGTTACTAAAATAGTTTCATTAGTTCCTGAGGTATTATAAGACCTAAGTATCAATAGTAAGTATTGGATAGGATTAAAAAAATGGTATTGAAATAAAATTAATTAATAGATTGTGTATCACGCATATACCCTTAATAATAAAATATTAATAATTTAATTCATATATTAATATCTAATTCGTCTATATCTATATATAAATAAAAAAAGAACATGTTGATTATATCAAATTTATAGAACAATAAGGAACTTTAACTTATCATGGGGAAAGACACTATTGCTGATATAATAACCTCTATATGAAATGCTGACATGAATAGAAAAGGAACGGTTGGGATAGGATCGACTAACATCACTGAAAGAATTGTTAAAATACTTTTACGAGAGGGTTTTATCAAAAACATAAGGAAACATGACGAAAACAACCAATATTTTTTTATTTTAATCCTAAGACATAGACGAAATAAGAAAGAATCCTATAAAACTATTTTAAATTTAAAGAGAATAAGTCGACCGGGTCTGCGAATCTATTCGAACTCTCAACAAATTCCACAAATTTTAGGCGGAATAGGAATTGTAATCCTTTCCACTTCTCAAGGTATAATGACAGACCGAGAAGCTCGACGAAAAAGAATCGGCGGAGAAATTTTGTGTTATATATGGTAATCCTTCTAATATAAAAATTGGATATCCGGAACTTACTATTTGTGAAAAAGGGGGTTGCGTAATACCACCCCTGCTAAAAAGGTTTAGAAGGTTTTACCTCAAATGAAATTAAAGAAAAAAATGAATTAATGAAAGTTTTCTTTCTGCATCACTTCCGACCGGCATGGTTCGATTTTGTTTAGATACTAAATATTTTTTTCATTTTAGGTCATGCTTCTGAAAGGATTCGACATGTTTTTTATAGGTATACCTATAGGAGACCAAGGTAAAAAATTTAGTATGTTCTTAGGTGTAAGTTATTCAGGGGACAGCCATTTTCTAGACTCCATAACAAGGATTCAAATGAGTAAGTGGTTTTTTGAATTTAAAAATTCCTTTCACGAAGATACAATTCAAGATTCAAAGATATCAAGAAACCTTTTTTCGTCCAATAATAAGTATATTCTGAGAATTAAGGAATAACAACTATGAAAATAAGGGCTTCCGTTCATAAAATTTGTGAAAAGTGTCGACTAATCCGTAGGAGAGGGCGAATTATAGTAATTTGTTCCAACCCGAGGCATAAACAAAGACAAGGATAATCTTACTAAAGGAAATAAAGGAAAGGAAAAGGCACTTCCAAGGAGCTGGCAAAAAAAGGTCCGTTTTGACATGAAATGGATATATCCATATATTTCTTGTGAAATAAAAAAATATGGCAAAACCTATATTAAGAATTGGTTCACATAAAAATACACGTAGTGTTTCATGTAAAAATGTACGTAGAATACCAAAGGGAGTTATTCATGTTCAAGCAAGTTTCAACAATACCATTGTGACCGTTACAGATGTATGGGGTTGGGTGATTTCTTGATCCTCCGCGGGTACTTGTCGATTAAGGGGTACAAGAAGAGGAACACCTTTTGCTGCTCAAACCGCAGCAGGAAATGCTATTCGAGCAGTAGTGGATCAAGGTATGCAACGAGCTGAAGTAAGGGTAAAAGGCCCTGGGCTGGGAAGAGATGCAGCATTACGAGCTATTCGTAGAAGCGGTATATTTTTAAGTTTCGTACGAGATGTAACCCCTATGCCACATAGTGGTTGTAGACCCCCTAAAAAAAGACGTGTATAGAACTAAATAAAGGCTGAAAGGGTTTCAAGAGAAATAAACAATTCAATGATCTGATCAAATAAAATTACTATGGTTCGAGAGAAAGTCAAAGTATCTACTCGGACACTACAGTGGAAGTGTGTTGAATCAAGAAGAGACAGTAAGCGTCTTTATTATGGACGATTTATTCTGTCTCCACTTATGAAAGGTCAAGCCGACACAATAGGCATTGCAATGCAAAGAGCTTTACTTGGTGAAATAGAAGGAACATGTATTACACGTGCAAAATCTGAGAACATACCACATGACTATTCTAACATAGTAGGTATTCAAGAATCAGTACATGAAATTTTAATGAATTTGAACGAGATTGTATTAAAAAGTAATCTATATGGAATGCGCAACACGCTTATTTGTGTCCAAGGTCCCGGATATATAACTGCTCGAGACATAATTTTACCGCCCTCTATGGAAATCATTGATAATACACAGCATATAGCTACCTTAGCGGAACCAATAGATTTGTGTATTGGATTAAAAATCGAGAGGAATCACGGATATAGTCTAAAAATTTCAAATAACTTTAAAGACCGAAGTTATCCTATAGATGTTGTATTCATGCCTCTTCAAAACACGAATCATAGTATTCATTCTTATGGGAATGGGAATGAAAAACAAGAGATTCTTTTTCTAGAAATATGGACAAATGGAGGTTTAACTCCTAAAGAAGCAATTCATGAAACCTCCCGAAATTTGATTAATGTATTTATTCGTTTTCTACATGTAGAAAAGAAACGTTCTATTTAGAGAACAATCAACATCAAATTACTTTACCCCTTTTTTCCTTTTCATAATACATTAGTTAACCTAACTAAAAAGAACTAGCATTTCAATATATTTTTATTGACCAATTAGAATTGCCTCCCAAAATCTATAATTGTCTCAAAAAGTACAATATACATACATTATTGGACCTTTTGAATAACAGTCAAGAAGACCTTATCAAAATGGAACATTTTCACATAAAAGGTGTAAAAAAGATATTAGACATTCTAGAAAAAAATAGAAAAAGCATTTCAAAATTTTTTTTATTAAAAATCAATTTGAAATGGATTTTAAACCTTCAATGTAATTTCGATTTTCCAGTCAAACCCATTTTAATTAATTAAATTAATTAGATATTCTTAGGAATTTTAGGTCTTTATTGGATAACTGGTAGTTTCAAATTTCAAGATTTGTTCGAAATATTCAATAATGAAATTTTAAATAAAAGAGTAAATCTCTTATTCCTTACTTTGTGTGCATTTCTATAATTTGTGGGTCCTATTGCTAAATCTGCACAATTTCCACTTCATGTATTTCATTTGATTACTCATGCTTATTCGAAAGCTTTGTTGTTTTTAGGATCTGGATCCATTATTCATTCAATGGAAGCTGTAGTTGGATATTCTCCCGATAAAAGTCAGAATATGATTCTTATGGGTGGTTTGACAAAACATGTGCCGATTACAAAAACTGCCTTTTTAGTCGGAACACTTTCTCTTTGTGGTATTCCCCCCCTTGCTTGTTTTTGGTCTAAAGATGAAATTCTTAATGATAGTTTGTTGTTTTCGCCAATTTTTGCAATAATAGCTTGTTCAACAGCGGGATTAACCGCATTTTATATGTTTCGGATTTATTTACTTACTTTTGAAGGACATTTAAACACTTATTTTATAAATTATAGTGGAAAAAAGTAGCTCCTTCTATTCAATCTCTTTATGGGGTAAAGAAGAAGAAAAGAAACTTAATAGAAATTTTGGGTTAGTACCATTATTAAAAATGAATAATGCGAAAAGAGCTTCTTTTGTTTGCAAGAAAACATATAAAATTAGTAATACTGTAAGAAATCAAACTTTTATTACTGTTGAAAATTTGAGACTTAATACAAGAACTTTCTATTATCCCCATGAATCAGACAATACTATTCTATTTCCTACGCTTATATTGCTTTTATTTACTTTGTTTATTGGAGCCATAGGAATTCCTTTCAATCAAGAAGGAATAAACTTTGATATATTATCAAAATTATTCACGCCGTCAATAAACCTTTTGCATAAAAATTCACA